>JABTXL010002926.1:3959916-3974110 GCA_025134845.1 Neodon shergylaensis | reverse complement strand
CCTTCCTTCCTTCCTTCCTTCCTTCCTTCCTTCCTTCCTTCCTTCCTCCCTCCCTTCCTTCCTTCCTTCCTTTCTTCCTTCTTTTTTCTTTCCTTCTTTTCTCTCTCTCTCTCTCTCTCTCTCTCTCTCTAAGAGTTACCATGGTCATGGTATCTCTTCACAGTTAAAGAACACTAATACAGTATCCTATAATTCTGGAACTACTGATGGTCTTATATGCTCATAGAGCTCATTTAGGTGCACTTCACAGACAGAGAACTCTGATTACAGAATGGACAGGAAAGGAATAAGTGTCGTGAAAGGGTGCATTGCTGTCTAAAAGAAACAGTCATTGTGAAACAACTAAGGCCCTGAATATTGAATAGGTTAAAGGACTTAAAAGAATAATGCAAGAAGAAAGAAAATAGCAAGCGAAAGAGGGAGGGAGGGAAGAAAACTAGAGGGTTAACCAGACGGAACGAATCCTATAACGGAAGAAGGATGGATAGAAAGCAGACTGCCTCCTGCTTTAAAGACAACAGTAGAATTTAAAGCTGAAACATAGCCTTAAAATGAAACAAAGTTAATCTCTAATACTTAATTTAGTTTCTTAACCTGTGAAACTTTAAAAATAAATTAATGTATAAAATATTTATTGAAATTAAGTCACTCCTTTATTTAACATTGACATATTATATTCATTCAGTTAATATTTTATAAAGAGAATGAATAATTTAATCTGATTTTAGCAGAACTGGGTCCTATTATCTCTTTAGCTGGATAACACGTCTCAAGCAGTGTAACTGTCAAATTATCCCTATCTTCAACAGCTTTTTGAGCACTTCCTGAGCACTAAAATATGCAGCGATTGCCCCACTTCCTCCTTCAAAAGATGTTACACACATATTTGAAAAATTTCTTTTTATCCATATCAATAGACCCACATTTATATAGATGCTGAAAGGCTTAATTCATTTTAGGGAAATATTAACCACTAAAATTAACAAACAATCATTATCTCACACCAAAAAGAAAATACAGTAAGCATAATCACCATTTCATAGAAAATGGCAGTTTATGTATTTTGTGGTTCTTAAGAAAGTTACAAAATTATGCAGTGGCTTAAGCAGAGCAATAATATAGATCTTTTGGCTTTAAGTCTAGGGCTCTGCCTTTCAGAAACACTTTGCACTTGCTGATGGTTAAAATATTGACTCGTTTGTGGGCATATTCACTTGGCTGTGTTTTTATAGGAGTATTAGAATGGAAAGATCCCAGTAGTAATTTTGTGGAGTACTTTAGCCATGTACTAGACCTTAACAAACAAAAGATTCAGCCAGAGAACTTTCACTGGACTTAAACTATGGAAAATGTCCTTTTGAAGTCATTGTTCACATGTACACAGTGGGTCAGAGAGGTGGGGTACAGACTAAACAGCAAAAAGATCAAGAAAAATCTTCTCCAGCAGCCAGGCCTGGTGGCACACACCGTTCATCCCAATCCTGGGGAGACAGAGGCAGGTGGAGGATTATGGGCAAGGCCAACCTGATCTACAGTATGATTTTTCCAAGACTGCTTCAAAAAACTACAAAGGACAATTTCTGAGGCATTTATAGAAGAGCCTTTGAGAGAATGCTTAATAAACATGCAGTGTTACTTTATGAAGTACATAGTGACTGAGAAAGTGTTTATCTTTAAAGGTTTATTTTTTGATTATCTTTCTGCACATGCATGCGTCTGTGTGTAAGTCTGTCCACTGGCATCTAGCAGAGGGAGGAAGAGGATGTCCGCAGTGAGCTGGAGTTATGTGCCATTGTGAAGCCATGAACTGAATGCTGAAAACCAAATTTGGGTCCTCGCAAGAACAGTACTACTCTTAACTGCTGAGCCATCTCTCCAGTCCCTGACAAAATACTCCTCTGAAATTACACGTTTGCAATCTCTAAATCTCTCATGTTCAACCAAACGTCATGGTTTGGCTTGGCTTCGGCAACCTCAGCAAATTTTTTCAGTGCAGGGGCATTTTAGGCAACGCTGTCTTTGGGAGGATTTGAATCAGCAGGAAGTGACTAATGCAGACAAGAAGTGAAGGAAGAAGAACCAAGCTGGTTTTAGAGAGGACGATACAATGACGTCTTACTAGACCGAATCAGTCTGATTAGACTTAGAATCGGGGTGGATTTATTGTTTTTAAAGTAAGAAATTTCACCTTCCGTCACAGCGAGGGGGCAGTCACCACATTAGATATGGTTTAAGCTTGAGTGGCAGACACAGGTGACATCAGAACCTGGAAGGTGGAGGAGAAGGGTGGAGGGGTTCCGTTACCCCTCATGCACACAGGGAATCGGATGCTAACCACCTGTGCTTCAGGAGACATCGCCTCACGAGGCAGAACCAGAGCCCTCTCCGACTCGTCAGAGCTCACACGTAATGGAAAGTTTGCAACGTTACCCTTTCTACAGCTACTTCATATTTATAGCAGAGTTAAGCTTTTGAGTTTTCTAAAGATGCACAGGTCTGAGCCTCCACTTACTAAATAGCTTCTGTTTTAAATAATATTATATAGTTCCTAAACCCCATCATTATGGAAGGTTTCCCTCAAGTTCTCTTCTTTGGAAGTAGTATGTAAATTCTCTCATATGTTACTGCATTTGCTTTAACTGTTTCCTCTGTACCAAATACACACACATGTGTCTGTGTGAATGTTTTTGATTTGTAAATGCCTTTATTATCTAAATAAAATGTTGGCACTATTCCTGACGTTAAACTTAACAATCTTTCATCATTTACATTTCTCAGCATTCATTACCTTAAAAATTATATATTCCATATTATATATTTGTGATTTGAAACAGGACTTCTTGTTGACCAGCATCCATGATCTCACTGTAGCGAGACGAGCCTTGCACCCCCTTTCCTTCTGCATGTTCCTCTCTGGTTCTGGGCTTACAGGTATACGTTTCCAAGACTGGTGCAAAATTTGCCTTTAATTGGCAAAACTGATTGCCTGCCCTCGTGGTGTGATGTGTGGTGATGTGGAATGAGGTGCAGCCCCTAAGACGCTGGTGTTTATTTCCCAGCACGACTGAGACAACGGAGATTCAGACAGCTCACCGTCTAGCCAACCTGTGCTCGTCATTCGGCGGTTGGCTCATTCACTCAGAATAAAGAAAACAAAGTAAGGGAACCGTGTCCTGAGGTGTTCATATGTCAATACTTTAAATGGAAGCATATATATATATATATATATATACACAACACACACATACACACACATATATATACAGATGTGTGTGTGTATATATATATATATAAATGTGTATATATATATATATATATATATATATATATATATATATATATATATATTAAGAAAAGAAGTCCTTTCCTACCTTGCTGAGCCTGTCAGCAGGAAGTAAGCTCACTAAGCTTACTGTCTCTGCTCACCCAGCTCCCTCTGTTATCTCCTGTCAGGGGTGCTGTGCTACCCTGCAGGCTACTAAGATTTCACTTGCCAGGACAACAATTGCAATCGCATTCTTTTATAAAATGTACAACGTCTTTTAGACTATGGAACTCAACTACCTATAATTAGCCCTTACCTTTTCTTTGCACCATCTCCCCCAGTAGCAAGGAAAGCTCCTAGATTTTAAAGTGTGGCCGTCTTACAGTCTTGCTTGAATTGAATTTCATGACCTTGTCTTACCATTTTCTGGAGGCTCCATTAAAAGCATTGTTGTGTTTTCAAATTTAATTCTTAGAGATTTAATTCTTGATGAACTACTTTACCTATATGGGACAGTTTATAAATGTGTGTGTGTGTGTGTGTGTACACATAGTGCTAAATACAAGAAATGACATGTTTTTGAAGGTTTAACCTAGTTTTCTGTTTCTTTAAAAAGGGAAGCAGAATAAAATTAGCTTATTTTATTCTGTTTGAAATACTCTCCTGGCAAGGTCTCATGGGATAGCTTCCTGATAAGACAGCTTGATTATATGGTGAAAACAGGAATAACGAGTTATTTCTCTCCCCCTTTGTATCTTTATAACCCTGAGATGACTGTTGGCTCCAGCACTGCCTACTAATAATGTTGCAAAAATGAATAAAATAATTATTTTAAAACCATTTTTGCTAGTATTCTCATATATTACTAGTGGGTATTTTAACATTTTCATATATATATATATATATTTATCACATCCATCACCTATTATCTTTGAAATTTACTAAGTTTTCTCAAGAGACCTTGGGTGAGAGGTTACTTATTGAATCACCGGGACTGAAGAGAAAGCTCAGTGGGTAAAGCTGTCTACTGCCAACGACCTGAGGTTTATTCCAGTGACCCACAGAGTAAAAAAAGAAAAGACACTTGAAAGTTGTCCTTTGATCCCTACCTGTGCCTTGTGGTAGCCATGTGTACCCCCTCACATATCCAAACAATAAATACAAATATGTCGAAAACAAAAGGAAGTTTGGCTACTGCCCAATGGTTACGCCACTGATGCCAGTGTTGGAGAATTCACAAGACAGAATCCGTAAACTGCTAAGAGATGTGACATAACAAATTTCATTTTTATGTAACCATTGCATTCAATTATCCTCACACTCTACCAAGGAATTTAATCTATTCTTTTACAATTTACATTTCTAGGCAACCACAGAAATAAGCTATATTACTAGTACTGATGAATCCCTATGAAATCACTAAACAACAAATGTAAATTCCTGTCTTACTATTTCTAATAATACCCTAACATCTGTAGATGTTGATACCTTGTTCTAAAATAAAATGAACAGTGTACATGTTAGACTAACTAAATTGCAAAAGATCATTATGTATTTCCAATAACTTGGCCTCGATTTATTTGCTAATTTGTGGTAATAGTTTATGTGCTAGTAATTCTTGTCCTGTATATACTCTTTTATAATCATGGATTAGATCAGGAATTTGGGACTTAGGAGGAACACTAGCACGCTCACATCCATGTGAACTGGGAGACCAATCTTTGTGGGACTGTGGGCCTAGAAACATCCGGACAGAGAAGCCATGGAACAAATAAGTAGCCATTGTCTTTGCAAGAACTGACGGGTTTTCATGAACTTCTCCTTTATTTCAGTGTGTCATCTCAGCAACACTCATGCTGTGTGCCCTGCTCCTCATTTGCTCATTAGTCCCAGCCTTTACAGCGTGAAGACTCCTTACCCTTTATCCTTGTCCTTTTAGATCACAGAGAAAACACCTAGACAATGTTAGATTAGTTGTATAACCTCTCCAATAGCTATTGGAAACATCAAAAAGTAATCATCATTTCCACTTTGATCAAAAGAAAGCTATTAAGCTTTCTAATTCAAAAATTAGGTGGTCTAATTCAAAATCTAAGCCTCTTTTCTCTAAGCTATGTTGAGGCCACTAGTGAGAGGTATTTTGGAATTCTTTCCACTCCTACGGAAGATAAGTTATTGTTTTAGTTTTCTTTTTTTTTTCATAGGTGTGAATATTTGAGTCACTACTATTCAAGCTATGAAGTGGATCCGGAGACATTTCCTTGTTTTAAGACTGAATGAGAGCTGAGAAAGTAGGTCTTTGTCATATTTTCACTAATTGCTTTTCCAGAGAGAGAGGGTTTGCGAGCCATTCTTAGGGCTTTTATTTGCAATAACCCAGAATCAAGAAGATAGACGCATCATTCAATAAGCGCTTTTTATTCTGCCCTGCTTCGATTCAAGAGTGTGTTGGGAAAGTAGGACAAGCCTGTGCATCCCCTCTGCGTTCGGTGTCTTTCTTTTGGAGACAGAGCTTGAATGGACGTAATTTAGGAAAGAAAACTGGCTTTGCTTACTGATGTCCTCACGTATCTGTGACGGCTGTGAAGACGCTCTTCTGATACATGCTTCTTAGCATTCATTTTCTTGTGGCTAGAAATAGCCAAGACCTTTCCGTAAAAAATGTAATTGGAAATCTGCCATTGTCTCGTATGAGACAGCAAAAAACGTAATTTTCGCAAGAGAACTCGAAAACCTAAATGTACATAACTTTTTAAATGTTTAAAATGTTGAAATACTTCCTGAAAGCCCCAGGAAAAGGGTGCTTAGGCCAGAACGAAAGTTGGTGAGCGGGAACAAGGAGAGGGAAACGGCAGGATGCAGCTGACAGGAAGTGAGACATGGTGGGACGGGATGAGGAGGAGGGTCCCAGCCAAGGAAGGAAGGTCAGTACAGAAGCACGGGGAGAGAGGAGGGACAAGGCTGTTTGATAACGCTCCAAGGAATCTTATGGTTTTATATTTGCATAAAGTTATGCACAACATATGTACTTATGAATATACATCCATCTCAGGAGCTGCTGAGGGAGGGAAGCAATTACTAGTTCTAACCAGCTGTGAAGTCTGAGATCCACAACAATGACCGGCGTGGCAGGGTATCTATGGAGCTGTAGCAAGTGGCACTCACATGGTGGTGGCAGCCAGCAGCATCTAACTGGACTCAAGGCCCACCCAGGAGGAGAGAAACCATGCCTGGTAGTCTGCTTCTAGGAAATTCCCATGGCTAGAGAGGCCATGGATCCCACAAGAGATTTACCAGTGCCACTTCGTTGGATTGACATAACTATTTACTTTATTCTAAGTCTTATCTACAGGTAAGCATAGGTGTTGCCCTCATCAAAGAGGCTTCTCTTTACAGTAAATGGAGACCCTCCCAGAAACTTACAACTAGACATGATAATTAGCAGGTCATTGGGAGCCCACGGATATCCATGTCCTAATGGACACATTCACTTTATAGTACACTCCTCCATGGTTCATGCAATAACACAGAAAGGGGGCTGAAAGATTCTACCAACTAGGAACCTTAAAGTCTTCCGTGGAACAGTTGGTGTCTGGCGCATTCAGCCAAGGTTAAAGCCTTCCAATTTGGAGGGAAACTTGTTAATATGTAGGATATAAAAGAAAAGGAAGCATCAGGAGAGTTTAGGGTGAGCTGTTTACAAACATGTAAAACAACAGAATGCCTTAAGAGAAGGAGAAGCACTTCCTTTTTCTAGGAAGCTCCGTTAGATAGGCAGGAAACAATCCAACATAGTTTCAGGAAGTCCTGACACTGACCAGGACCCTTAGTCACCTCCCTTCCTAAGAGTGGATTAGTAATGACAGCTGAGAGTCACTTTGAGACAGGCCAGACTCCAAAGGAACTCTAAATCAAGCCCTGCCACCGGGAAGAACCTAGCAGCCTGAAAGAAGCAGAGACAAGCTGCAAAGCAAAGATGGAACAAAAGCCAGATGCATGAAGAAGTTCCAACCAACTAGCTACCTGGAAAGGACACTCTGAATTTGCATTTGTAGCCTGTAGTATCTGTGGTTTGCGCCAGCTGCTGGGAGTTATCACCCTTGCTGGGGTGAGCTTTGGTGGTGCAACTGTCCTCATTTCTGCTTCTACTGTAGCAGCCTCCGACCCACATACCTGGAAGCAACCCCAGTAGAACACACTGGTCACTAAGTTGGACTTTGGTGGATCCATACTCTGGTCTGTTGCTGACTTCCTATCTGGGGTGAGCATACACGTGTTATGTCTTCCCAGGATAGTTTATCACATGGAAATCTACCACAGACCGAACAATAACAATATCTACAGACCTGCTAGTATGGAAGTGGGGTGGGGAATCTCACCTGATTATACCACTGGACAAAGAACTATAAATAACATGATCTTTGAGAGAAGGGAGGGTGAGCATATCCCAGGAATGAGCCTCCCTGAAATGGTCAGTCCTGAATCTATATTCATCCAAACAATAGAGACTCAGGGGACTTGGAAGGAAAGGAAAGGGGAGAGTGATGTGATTATATTTTAACTAAAAATGTATAATAAAGTAAAATAAAACGCTAAAATGGAAAGCCTTTATGATAGATGTGTTAGCCGAGTAGAGAGAAAACCAATAAATAGGTCAAAGCTAGCTTGCTGTCCTAGGATGTGAAATCTGAAAACCTAAATTTGGGTGACACTTGGAATAGGAAGGAGAGGGAAAGACTTAAGAAACACTAAGCACAGGACCCTGCAAGGATTTAGCAATTACCAAATGCATGACCAACCAGTAGAACAAATGGAAGAAGAGCACAACCAGACCCTAGACACACTGTATGAGGACAGCATTTGACTTCTCTTTTCAGCGGCCATTACGGTTTAAATCCAGGGCCTCACGATTGCCAGGCAATGGAGGTCTCACTGACACATCTGGTTTCAAATATAAAATTAGGAGCTAACATGTTAAGACAGCCCTCACCTGTATCTTTTGGAAAAACTAACCACAAACTAAAATACAGAAAAAATTTGCACAAATAAGTTTGTATATCTCAAATTGAAAATTAAATGTTGTCTTTACTTTAGCAAATACTTTTTATTCATTTAGCTGTTTTGAGAATCAATTTGAAGTAGCCCAATCTAGCCACAGACTCACTAGGTACCTTGAATATTTAATTTCTAAGCCATTGCTCCAGCCCTTTGGTCTTGAAGTTTTGATCCCTCTGCCTCTGCCTTTCAAGTCCTGAGATGACAGGTATGGCCACCACATCCAGCTAAAGAATTGTTCTTAATAAATTAAACAACTGTCCTTTTTCAATAAGAATATTGTGTATTTCTGCTACCATGCCTCCATGCCATTGTTCATGTCATGGTCACAATTCAGCTTAGGTTGAATTTAGATAATATTCTAGCTAGAAGAGAACTTGATCACTCACTAGTCAATACATATGTAACTTTTGAAACCAGATTTTTAAAGTAATTCATTGTATTTTGTTCCGTTATCTTGATCTTAAGTACAATGATTTTCATGACTATCTTGTAGAAATATATATAAATACTTTACTAAGGATGATAAACTTAAAACTTTAGGTACAAAATATAAAAGTATCACCCAGGAACTGCTAATCCATGCTCACAAAGTCACAAGGAAGACACATTCTGAAAACAGATCACACCCAGAACTCCAAAATATCCTAAAGCCAACAGCTCACATCTCTTTTACCCAGATTACATCACGGATAACTATTTAAAATAAATTTAAAATTGGCTGGGAAATATCACACCCATCTCCAAATCAACTAAACTGAGCAAATGGATTTAGCGTTTGGCTCAGTCAATTATTCATTAATTAAAAGGAAACAAACTCAATCTACCAGACAATTGAAAGTAGAAAGAGACCGAGAGAAAACATTTTGCATGAAGAACATTATGGAAAAACTGTTCCTGTTCTTTCACCTGTAGCAGCAGCTGAAATAAATGTGTGCTACCTACCCGCTGATTAGAGCACTTAGAAGGCAGAGTCAACATGTCCCTGCCTCGCTCAACACAGGCGTGAAACGTTAAAAGAGAAACAGCCACTTTAGGTCCCTAAGACTCACAGTGGATTGAAACTGCTCAACTTCTGATAGGTTTGGTTCTCTGAATTAATAAAACATTCATCAATGAAAGAAATTTTGCAAAAATGTAAAACAATACATTTGTTAACTTTCATAGGAGATTGTTTTGATAAATTCCATTTCTTCTGGTTTGAAGAACTCTTCTGAAGTTCCCTCCAAGTCTTTGTAAAGTGTCTCTATTGTTACACGTGTGTAAGGTTTTTCCAAATACAGAATTGTTATGTTTTGATTCAATGTGGTCTGAATACATTATGGTCCTATTCTGAATATTTGTTCTCTTTGTATAGCACCTTAGATGCAAAACTCTCCCCAATGAGCCTGTCTGAGATTCTTCTTATAGAGAGCTCCCCGCCCACCCCCACACTCCACATCAGCATATGGAAGGCCTGGATTCATCAAACTGTCTATACATAGAACAACAGATCAACGTCATTATACAGACAGACAAAATTAAGAGAGTAAAATGTAAGGATTGCATTTAGTTTAAACTCCATTTGACTCTGAAATCACGTTGAAAATGCATTCCAAACTGCATGCCAGATGGCTTTCAATGCATAGCCAAATTCTTTCTTTAAAATCCTATGAAGTGTGGGTTTGCACTTCATCTTCCTTCAGTTCCCCTTACTTTCATTTCCCACATTACCCTTCCTTGTTAATGTCTTCCTAAATCTCATTTTCATGAATCAAACCTCTGTTGATTGCTGATCGCTTATGCATCTGCCCCCTTTCACCTGTGTGGTGCCAGGCGTCAAAGGCTGGTGGTTGGCATTCTGACTCATGCTTAGAACAAAAGCAGACACCTTCTAGATACCTAGATCTCCTCCCAGATGCCTTCCGCAGCTGTCCCCACTTTTCTCTCTCGGCACTCGCATCATTTATGTGAACCACTGGCCAGCTTTCTAGCCAGTTCCTTGATGCAGATATGATTCCATCCATCACTGCAGCAAGACTGTGAAATTTCCCTTCTTTTTCCAACTGCCTAACTACATTGTGGGTCAAGAGTATTCCTGACGGCTTCCTCTATTTTATAAATCATCTGAACTGTGACTCTCTTTTGAGCCTTGTATCCCCCTATTTCCTCTAGTACAAAACTATGAAAAGAAATCAGGCAGAGATGTGGGGAGGCTCATCTTTGTCACCTGCTGTCTCTTGTTGCTTAAGCTTTGATCGTGAAGTTTCTCCCTATTGAAACTCTAGCGAGCATTAGTCCAGTTATACCGCATATGCCTTTATTCCTAAAACTATGTGGAAAATTCTTTTTCTTCCAGGAAAATGTTCACAACTCAGTCTAAACACAGAGTAACTTAATCCTCAGTGTGCTTTCACCTATATGAGAATTCAAGCCCAGTTATTCACGAACACATCTGTGGAAGGAACTCATCATTGGTCACCTCCTTCTGTGCTCAGTAAAAAAAAAAAAGTACAGACCATAAAAGCAAAGACTTAAACCTTAAAGTCAATTATAAATGAGGTCATATCCTTTTTACTCAAAGCTTATGAGGTAACCCCCTTAAAAGTCATGCATTACAAATATGAGAAACATAAATACTCAAGGTCCTTGGTTCAAGGGGTATGTGCAAAACATATTGTTTGAAATTTCTCAGTGTTTCTGTGTAAATATTAGGTCCACAGCTGTCACTGTGCTTGGTCCTGCCTTTGGTTTATCTGAATATTGATTTCTAGGTTCAATTTTGATTAAAAAATGTTGATTCAATGAATATTTTGTGTTAGTACCTTGCTGGACACTAGGAATAATATATTGTAATTGGTGGGGGTCATTATT
Source organism: Neodon shergylaensis (assembly GCA_025134845.1). Taxonomy (NCBI): domain Eukaryota; kingdom Metazoa; phylum Chordata; class Mammalia; order Rodentia; family Cricetidae; genus Neodon; species Neodon shergylaensis. Next base: position 3,962,937 of record JABTXL010002926.1, on the reverse strand, counting down.
TTTTTTTAAAAAGATCCCAGCAGAATACTTGGCCATATTCGGCATCTGTGTTTGTTTTGTTACTAAGAGGTACATAACTTTTCAAAACAATGAATCATTCAGTAGGAAGACATCTTTCAACTGCATCCGTGTCCTGATAAACCCTGTAAGGCAGAACCTGGCCACAGCAGTATTCCATAGCAACGGTGAGAGCTGTCTGGGCTTCAGAGAACAGTGCTAATTACAGAAGCCACACAGGTGTGCTGTTCCCTGCGGAAGCAAACATCTGCTTCGGATGAGAACAGTTTCCACCTGCATCTGTGGAATTCTCAGACGCAATGGCCTGGATAGACAGCGGCTCATTTTACAATACAAGACTTAACCAGTATGGTCCCCTCCCCTCACCATTCTCAGTGTCACAAAGCAAACATACAATGAATGTATTGATTACTTTGGGGGAAATAGCCAACAGAGAGCACATAAGCGCTGAGCAATTGCGACATTCTTATCTCTAAAGCCCGTTTTGTGAGGCTATGACACTGGGTTGACAAAGATGCTCTTTTATGGAATATTCTGGTTATTTTCTTTGCAATTCTACTTTTCTAATCACATATAAAACATTTTCCTTTATTAGAAAACTGTAATTTTCCAATTTTACTTCTGCCGGGTAAGAAAAATAAAAATATATTTTAAACAGAGAAAGTGGTAGATTAAATGGTCAGAAAGGAAACTTACTTTAGGGAACTTTAACATTTCATAAAATTCTGATTTTTTTTTTGTGCTTAGTATTTATCAATGCCTTTTACTTTGGAGTGAAAATAGGTATGTTGATAGGCTGTGTCAGATAGGCTTTTCATTTCCAGAGATTTTGTAATTTTCTGTCACCAACTGATGACAGATTTCTTGCAAGTGAAAGACTCTAGAGAACACTGGTGGGCAGAGCTTTTTAGTGAGCATGTTAAAAAAAAGTACTTAATTTGTCCAGGAACAGTGGTGTATGCCTTTTTCAGAACTGGAGGCAGAGCAGGTGAGTTGAACTCTCTGAGTTCAAGTCCAGTCTGGTCTATAAAACAAATTCCAGGCCAGTCAAGGCTGTATAATAAGACCTTGTCTCAAGAAAACAAAACAAAGCAAAATATAGTACTTTGTTGCAGGAACTACCAGTAAGGAATTTTAAAGATTTAGACAGTTGGCCGGGCGATGGTGGCACACGCCTTTAATCCCAGCACTTGGGAGGCAGAGGCAGGTGGATTTCTGTGAGTTCGAGACCAGCCTGGTCTACAGAGGAAGAACCAGGACAGGCTCCAAAGCCACAGAGAAACCCTGCCTCGAAAAACCAAAAAAAAAAAAAAGATTTAGACAGTTGTATGATTCAGGATAATACTGAAAAGTTATATATTTACTGCAACAATACGACCGTCTTTTTCCTCATCCACAATGTTCTTATTGATATCCATACATCTCCTTACATATCACTTAAAGCGTATGACTTCTTTAAGAAGATAAAAACTTCACATTTCATAGTTCATTTTGTCTAAGGTTTAGTAAAACTGCGAAGAAGATAAAACAGCAGAGAAAACTCATCAACCTGTTTAAATATTTTTTTCTACATTTCTCAGAAGATTTTTGTATAATATACATGCATATTTACCTTACAATGCATTGATTTTTGGAAGAAAATTTATTTCAGTAGTTGAACAAAGTCTTCCTGTCCTTACTTACTCTTATGATAGTGTATGATAATCTTAATTAATTTAGCCTTTATAGTAACTTGACTATGTTTTCCCATTGCTGAGACGATGAGAAAATTTCATGGATTTCTTTACTTATTTATTTTGTTTTCACCGAAATTATTAATTACTTTTTTATTGTTTTTAAACATATAGGTTTCTTTTTAAAGAATTTTACACTTTGTATTTTAATCATATCCATTCATTTTTATTTTAGATTTTCTTAAACATATTTTTTTTTACCTAGTAGAATTCCATATACTAGCCACTGTTGTGAGTGTACATAAAATATATATCCATATAAAAGAGATATTGAAATGCTAAGAGAAGCAAGATTGATGTGACATTCATATGCGTCCATCATTTCTACCTAAATTGTCACATATAAAAATTTTGGGGTAAGATAATGCATTCTATCTTGTCCTATATCCTCTCTCCCTTCATAGCATTAATACATGGCATGCTTTTATACATAACCAGGACAGTGATCCTTAGCTTAAAAATGTCTCAGCATCCGAACAGAAAACGTTTGCTCTGTAAACAATTGCATTTTACATAGAAATGAAAATTGCATAGACAAAATTGTCTGTGAATAATGACCCCAAACACTATGATGATGTAAAGGTTAGTCAGTAAGAATCCTGACTCATTGACCAGTGTTGTAATTAAGACAGTTTCTGTGTGATTTTTTTGGGTCTGGGTGGCTGGGAAACAAATGAACAGTCTCCAGTTTATATGTATAATACATACATATATATAATATTATGCCATATCTTCACGGATAGCTTTCTTTATAACGGGCCGAGGTGTTCAATAAAAGCATAATTAAAAACTCAAGATGGAGTAGAAGATCAAAAGAATCAGCCTTTTTTTTTTTTTTAATGAACTGAGAGTTTTCCTGGTACCTAATAAAGAATGGAAAGGAGTAAAATCACCACCAGGAAAACATTGGGACTTTAACCCAAACCAAATCATGCTCATTCTGTTTTGTTTGTTTTTCTTTTTTCCATTGAACTGGCTGTTCAAGTTGCTTGACAACAGAAGGAAGCAAAGGCAATTATCTGCGTCACGGGAGTGCTCTGAACATCTCTGGAACAGCAGAGGTGACTGATGTGTTCGTCATCTTTTATACATATGTCTTTCAGCCTACTTTCATAGAACTATGAAAATGACAAATTTGATTATTTTTAAAGTTAGTCTTATCCAAGACCCAAAAAACTTGTCTGAAATTCTGCGAGTGCCCAAGGGGAAGTGACTATAAATGTCTCACACTGCAGTCAGTACACGTCCCTGTCCTCACACTGCAGTCAGT
>JABTXL010002926.1:3944269-3959906 GCA_025134845.1 Neodon shergylaensis | reverse complement strand
ACTGCAGTCAGTACACGTCCCTGTCCTCACACTGCAGTACACGTCCCGTCCTCACACTGCAGTCAGTATCCATCCCTGTCCTCATGGTTTAAGTATGTTGCAGGATTGATATTTCTATTTGTATGATATTTAAAGAAACATTTCTTAGGCTTGGCTCAGTCAGGAAAAGCACTTGTTGCTTCTTCAGCGGACCTGGGTTAGATTCCCGTTACACACATGGCGACTCACAGTGTGTCTACAATTCCAGAGGGCACCAGGCATGCACATGGTGCACATACCACATGCGGGAGATACCCTCATACACAGAAGATGAAATAAACAAACCTAAAGATAATCCAATTTCTTCATGTTTCAAGAAAGTATACCTTTTAAAGCTTCACCTTGTCAAATTATTCAAAGCAAGTTTGACATCCAGAGAAGATATTTTTCAGGACATTATGAATCTCAACAGTATTTCCACCTCTATCCCCCTCCCCTCCTTTCTCTGCCTTTTCCCCTTTGAAACCAGTCTCCCTCCCTCCCTCCCTCCCTCCCTCCCTCCCTCCCTCCCTCCCTCCCTTCCTTCCTTCCTTCCTTCCTTCCTTCCTTCCTTCCTTCCTTCCTTCCTACAGTTTCCCTTTAGCTGCTTTCATGTTCTGTGGGCTTTTTTATGTGTGATTATATCTATAAAAATCTATAATTCACAAATGAGAGAAAAGGTGATATTTGTGTTTAAGCATCTGGTTTTTCTGTTCAATGTGAAAATCTCCAACTGCATCTATTTTCCAGGAAGGGAGATTTATTCCGTCTTTGTGACCGAATACAAAGCCATCATGTATGCACACCGCATTTATTCATGTGTTAACTTCCTGGTAGATACCAAGGTCAACTCTAACTTAGTTATTTTGAATAGTGTTTCTATAAACATGGGCCTCATGATATGCTGACTTAGATCCCTTGAGTATGTATTAGGATGTGGTATAACTAGATCATGTGATAATTTGACTTTTAGTTTTCCAGAACCTCCATACTGATTCCATAGTAGCTTGACTAATTTACATCATCAACAGCAACGCACAAGCATTTCCTACTGTCCTGTGTTCTACTTAGCATTTTCTTGATGGACTTTTTTTCTGACTGTGGTAAGAGGAAACTCAGTGCGGTTTTTATTTGCATTTCTCTGGTGGCTAAAGATATTGAATATTTTTGTATGTTTATTGGTAACTTTTACTTTACCAGGTGAGGATCAATTATTCTTTTTGTTATAACATTTATTGATTTATTACAGTTTTTAAGTTTTACATATTATGGAGATCCATTCTGCTAGATTTTTGTTCCTTTGTGATATATAGAAGGTTTTAAATATCATGCAATCTCATTTGACAGTTCTTGATATAACCTCCTGGCTTTGGGCTCCTTTTCATCAGAAGCCCCTGCCTAGACCTGGACCTTAACACTGCTCCTCATGGTCCTTCTGACAGTTACAAAGCTTCCGGTCTCATATTGTGGGTTTTGATGTAATTGAGTCAGTTTTCATACACAATGTGAGAGAGATCTAGTTTCATTTGTCTTCATGTGAATATTATTTTCCAGTATCATTTGTTGAAGATGTTTTCACTAACCTGTGTTTTTGGACTCTTTGTGATAATTCAGCAGGCGGTAGCTGCATGGCTTGAATCCTGTGTCCTCTATTCTATCCCCTGATCTTTTGACTCTATTTTCCATCATCCTCAGTTGGATGATGGAAAATATTTGGTACCCTACGGTACTGAATATTTAAATAAAATTGAGGAAGTCGACAAGCAGTTAATAAACACAAAGTTACTCTTACTTGTTAGATGCTGACTTACCATCTGGTCTTTTGTCATTTTACACAGACGAGTTTATAGTGCCCCATGTAGATTCCGGCAGAGTTCAATAATGTAGAAGCCACTCACCTTCTGTGTCTGCCGCTCCCATTCCTGGCTGCTTCACAAGGTCTTGTCCATTCTGTCCTATCTTTCCTCTGTTTCAACAAGAAAAAAAAATGACATCTTTAGTTATGGTCCCTTTAATAAAATAAATAAAAATTGGCTTGTAGCAATAAAGTAACACTACATATTCAGAGTCAACTATGGATGATTTGAAAAGCAAATATGCAAGCAGTTAATTGTGCTCTGTCACATTAATTTTAGAATGGGGACTTCATTATTATTCCTAGTCAGTCTAAACATAATATCACAGAAATCAACGCATCTTATTTATAAACTCATTTATAAAAATTGAACTCATGAAATTTTTAGATTCCCCCCATCATAGAAAATCTTTCAATACACAAACAACTTAAAAATGCTCACATTAAAAGACTACATAGTTCGTCAAAATTTGTATATATACACAGTAGCCAAATCCAGTCAAACATACCTGTATCCTTAAACATGTATGCTTGCATTTAATTTTTAACTCAAGAAGGAACGATATCTTTATCATAACGAAGTGTTATGGGTTCTTTAGTGAGCAGGCAAATACTTAATTAAATAACACATGGAAATGGTTTTGTAACTTAAATAGATATTTCCTAGATGATATAACAAGTGGTACATGAAAAAAAATTACCACCACTAATCATTAGGTAATAAATCAAAACAGCAGTGAGTTCTTACATTCCTCTAGTATAAACGTTTTGGCATGTCAAACAAATCCTGGCAAGAGTGCGGTGAAGAGAGATGGCTAACACACTATTTAGGGAATTTCAGTCAGTATGGCCATTATGGGGAATGGCGTGGACATTGATCAAAAATTAAAAGTGAATTATAGCAGTGTGTCACAGTCCATGCAGGAACTCATAACTCCTCAAAGTACTGACAGTAAGGACTATGTAGCCCTAAAAGAAATATCTGTTTCACCCACTTCAAGAAAGGTAGGAAGACTATGTGAGCCAGAACACATGAAGGAATACTATAAAATGCTATCTTCTGGATATAATATGGTGTTTGCTGTCAAAATTTCATAGCAACTGTGAACATCTGGATGACTTGTACACACAAAATTGGAAACGTCCCTGGTCGGGTTGTGGAGGAGATCAGTTGAGGATAAGGGAAACAGCATAAAGAGAAAATGAGAAGCTATGGAGCGAGGAATATAATAATGATGTACTGTATACAAGAAGAAACCATAAAAATACAACACAACAAAAATCCTCTGTAGGACTGTGAGGTCACATGGTAGTTTGTCTTTTGATCTTTGTCAAGTGAGAAAGTCTTTACTTCAGTGTTAATTGAGGATTCTATGAAGTCTGGGCTCAGTGCCTGAGTAACTATAAATATTCAATATGTATATAGAATTAACAATTAGACAATGCACTTACATTTTGTAACTGAATTTAACAAAAGAGTCTCTCTTAATTTTAGTTTCTGCCTCAAAGCTTTGGTCAAACCAACTGGATAAACACTTCACAGTACTTTAAAAACTGTGATGGTAGATTTCTAGCTGGATAACAGGCTGTGGCTACTTCTTGTTGCTTCAGCCTGAGGAAAGGATTCATGACATTCAGTGGGCTCTGCAACTGTCTTTGAATGTATTTAGATTCCATCACAACATGATAGACTAATACTCAAACATGAGCTGGGTGTGGTGGTGCATGACTTTTGTCCTAACACGAGGGGGCAGAGGCAGGCAGATCTTTGTGAGTTTGAGGTCATCCTGATAAACACTGAGAGTTCCAGGACAGCCAAAGCTACATAGTGAGACCCTGTCTTAAAATAACAACACCACCAACAAAACAAAACACACACACACACACACACACACACACACACACACACCTTCAACATGCTAAATGGTAGCATGAACCAAAGAATGCCTTTATATGCAACCTACAAGATAGTAATTCTGATACAGAAATGTTTATTAACAATTCTTATTTCCACCAAATGCTTTTGATTTCCTGAATTTATTAAAATTGTAACTACTCCTATTTCTTAAGAATCTAATTATTTCTTTTTAAAAACCACTTTAAAAAATCCTCTTGTCGTCTGATTCCAGAAAGGAATCTGAAATGTTTCTGAATGCGACAAAAAGAAACATGTAAATTTATAAATTGGTTTATCTTCAAAACCATTATATTGTTCCCTTTTAACAATTTTAGGGCAAACATTTAAGCACAAAATTCTCTTTAGTGATTGAGGACCATGTGCATGCAGATTATAAAATTGCTAACATTTGTATTGATGTGTGTATGCATATATGTTTGTATGTATGTATTCATGAATACAGATGCTAGGAACTATATATCTGTGCAATCTAGATGTCTGTGTGTACTGTCTCTATATGAATTCATAGCCCTGTTTAAGCGGCATATGAAACTTCATTTACACTTGAAGATTGAGCCTAGGTGTGTGTATATTCTAGGCAATTGCTCTACCACTGGGCTGTATTTCCTGATGAGCATCAGATTGTGTAATTGTTTTATTAAGACCACATTAGTTAGGTTTAATAAACCAATGCTCCTCCATCTGTTACTGTTAGAGGAAGGAAAGCTTAGGGCTTAGCTGCAGTGTGTGTGCTGGGAGAACGAAGCAAAATGTATCGTGTTCCTGGGCAAAACCCAGCAGAGGATGAGGGTCGCATCAGGATCCGTACAGCAGGTCAGAGTGTGGAAGAGATGCCTGACTCTGTGCTATGTCAAAGGATGAGGGTCGCTTCAGGACTGCCTGTACAGCAGGTCAGAGTGTGGAAGAAATGCCTATCTCTGTGCTCTGTTAAAGTTTATCAAAATTGTTACAATATTATTAGCTTTAATAATAAAATTGGATCTGAGTCAACAATTTTATTTTATTTTTATTATTTATTTATTTATTTATTTATTTATTTATTTATTGGTTTTTCGAGACAGGGTTTCTCTGTGGCTTTGGAGCCTGTCCTGGAACTAGCTCTTGTAGACCAGGCTGGTCTCGAACTCACAGAGATCCGCCTGCCTCTGCCTCCCGAGTGCTGGGATTAAAGGCGTGCGCCACCATTGCCCGGCAACTTTATTTTTAATGATAATACCTGAAAGTAGTCTTGGCTTTTTAGTGAAAAACGAGTTTCCTTTGTTTTTAAAGAAAAAGCATCAAAATGGGAAGGCAGTCCACCTTGAGGAACGCACGAACTCTCAGAGCACGTGGGCCCAGTGAAGCTAAGTGACGTTCAGAGGGAATGCAGCTGTGTCCGTGTGGAGCAGCCAACCTTCCGAGTTCTCCTCATATCGTCTCCATCTCAGAGCGTTCAGATAGCAGACGCTGTACCTTGAATGCCCAAGCTATCAATCTATAGCTATTGAACATTATTCCAGGTCTAACAACAATTGCGTGAGACATGAGACGCTGAAGAGAAGGAACAAATACTGTTTCTCACATAGGCTGTGCAGTGACTTGTCTTTGTGTCCGAATTGTAATATGATTGTCTTGTACACAATATTGAGAGATATTTGCTTAATGAGAAAAACACGAAATAAGAAAAAAAATTGGGGTTATGGTTATCTTTTTACCTCAGACATCGAGACAGACCTGAGGAAGTAAGATGATTTGTTCTCTGGAAGTTATAACTTTCACTAAATTCTATACTCTGAAAGGTCCAGACAGAACAGAAGGCTGTTAGACTCTTTGTTGTACAGTCTCCATAAATAGCTATGATATTCACAGAGTAGGGAGAAAGGCAATGAACTCATTTAAAATCCTGTTACTTCTTCCAGCAAGATTATCAGAAATGTAATATTAATGATATCAGGTTCTTTTTAGGAATGATTTTTAACAAACAGAACTGATTAAGTATAACCACTCTCATTTATCCGACAAACTAAATTTCTAAGATAAAGTCATATATGAAAAATCTCTCAGATGAACTGGTAACAGAACAAGAATTCCTTTAGGTTGGAAAGCTGTAATAAAAGCCATAAACAGTTCATTATTCTGTGTAAAAATCTGCTTTCCCTATTATTTTACCTTCTTAAGATAAATCAGTATCTAACTATTAGAATTACTGAAGGGATTAAATGGAATGTTTCCATAATATTTTGTATGAAAATAATAAATTCCACTGTCTAAGAAGACTTCCCAGCACTGGAGAAAATGAAAAGACCCGTAACTGTCTTGATCAGAGTTGTTTCAGATGCTGTGCATTACAGCAGCTCCACGGTGCCCTGTAGCCCAAAAGCAAGGAGGGGGAACACAGACGTCCACCCACAAGAACAGCTCTATCCAGCACAGCTCAGTCATAAAAGGTCATTTTTGTATATTGTTCACGTGTCATGAAATAGCCTCCCTTTAAACATTAAAAACAGCAAAAGCCACCATTCAAGGTTCTTATAAAACCAGCCTTTGGGCTCTGCGAGCTGTGGCCTACTTACAGCTCTGGATACCCTAGCAGGGCTTCCAAGCCCCCAAGATTAGTTCATGGAGAGGAATAGAAAAGTCTGCCAGGTTAGATTTTGAAACTGGAACCGACATAATCTACAAACCATCTAAATCCATTCTATCATAATCTGCTTTAGTTTTGTATATGAGTTGCAAAATTGCTGTCATGAGGCTTAACCTACCATGAATGAGCTATATTCCCAGAGAACGAATGTTTCCGGAACAAATTTAGAAATCGCAGAAACACTCCCAAACCTTCCATTCTAACTGCAGAAAGGTTTAGAGTTGAAGAGCCTTAACGATTATCCCAGTTTGCCATCTGTTTCAAAGATTCTATGAATTCTTCAAATGTGAATTCTCTCCTAATTAAAAACAACCAATCTGTGTTAATGTCAAATATCAAGGTTGGTGTCTGGTCTTTGTGTGATGAGCGTGCGGCTCTGCACTCCAGGCTATCCTAGCTCAGTTACTATTCTAACGGCTTTTACGGTAAACACAGGCAGCGCAGACAAAGTCAGTATACTAGTCGTCTGTGTTCATCTTTAGAATTATCTGAGACAATCCAGTCGTCCCTGGACAACTGATTCTTACGTAGGCATCGGCAGTTTAGATGTCCAAGGACCGTGATTCAGAATTGGATAATTACCTTGTTTTCCTCCCGTGAAATGTTAAGGATGAATTACTCATGATGCTGTTAAAATTGTAGTGTCTGTCTATTTTATAAAATGACCACTTACATCCTTGGGATCGGAAGTAGATTGGTTTCCCCTGGCGCGGAGCTGCTTCCTTCACTGTCCACGCTGTACCCACTGCCAACGCTGCTGCCCGAGGAGCCGGTGGACACGGAGCTCTCTGCAGGCCGGTGATTGGCGGGCTTGGCTGCATGACGTGGGGAGAGCCAACACCATAGTCAACAAGTGAAGTTCATTTTTATCACCAAATGTCAAACTACACATGTGTGCAATACTCATAGACAGGATTGGCAGAGACGAAATGTTCTCTTCTTCAACCTGCCTCTCCTTTTCATTTCTTTAGCCAGTAATGAACACTGGCAATATAGAATTCCTTCACCTTTTTTTTTAACTGCATATGAGAAAATGGGAAAACATTCCCATCTTTAGACTTAGTTAAGTAGTATGTCATTCTTCCACTGTTTTTGCTATTCGTACAGCATTGCAATAGTGTTATGGCAAGCAAGAGGGCGGCTGGGAAATTTCACAGAGAAATATTTTAACAGAATTAAAGAGATTGGGCAATTACTTTTCATGCTAATAGTAACAGGATAGTCTCATTAGAAGGGAAAAATGCACGACAGAATAGTTATTTACAGGTGGCTCTACCAACTCTCCAGGCGTTTTTGTTTTTAAAAATCGAAAGGTCTTTCTTTCCCGTCGGTATGTTGTAATTGATACGGGGACCTGTTTCAGAGTTTTCATGAGCTTCAGTTATGGATATATGAGTCCACAAACCATAGAAACATAAACAGATCTGTGCTATTATGCTATTATGCAGCAGGAGCACAGCACTGGCGTCTGGCAGAGCTCTAGACTGAAAGGAGAAGGGGCGGGTTTGCCATGCACAAGGAAGAAACAGAAGAAAGGCAGTGCCTGCTCAAACTTTGGGAGGCAGAAGTTACTTAGCAATTATTTGAAGCTCGTGATAAGCATCCCTTGCCAGCTCGAGTGACCTTTCATCTTCCTGGTCTGTACTTACTCGGTAGACCCCTAAAGCTGAGCTGTTGTGTGTGGAAACAATGCCATCACAGTGATAACCTTAAAAGACAGAGAATAGGACTGGCCAGAAACAGGGACCCAGTGGTTTGCTCTCCTTCCTCTTGGGATATTAATTCCCAAGCTCCCACCTCTTCTTTCTTGGTATTAATAGTCTATGGCTGTTTATTAGTGTCTTTGAGCATACCTGCTATTTGACAATGAATTGATCTGATTCTAAGTCTATATGTGTTCTAAACTACAGGAATGTTTAGCATCACTTTCTCAACATGCACATTCCTGTTCCATCAGTAGTCTCTTAGTTGAATGTGCTCATGCTACTGGGTGAAGGGTTGATAATCATTTCATATTGAGAGATCTATCTATATATTTCTGAAGGAAATATTTAAACATGATGATTCTTAGCCTGGAGGACTTCTAACCAATATAGTCGAATAAAATGAAAACACAAAGAAATTGTACAGGAAACTGAGGGCAGGCAAGATAGCTACTATCAGGTCTTGCAAAGAATTTAACTTTTCCTTTACACCGCCTGTTCCATTACAGCAATAAAATGTTCTCACAAGCTATCCAATAATTTCATATCTGTTCCAATGATGGTAGAATTCCTTCCTCAGAAGAGGGGAGCAAGAAAGAATTTTTTACCCAAGTCAGTTATATAGATGATGCTTATAAAATGCAAACTGTTACTTAAAAGAAGGTCAGAGTGTTAGTCACCAATAAAATACTAGTTACTTACATAAGTCTATATCTGCATAAAATAATAGTTCTAATATTTGCTAAATCTTTTATTCAGTTTATGTAGAAACTCAGATTGCATATCTAGTATTAAAGAAAATATTTTAAAGTGCATAATTAAAACTACGAAGTTAACATGACTAGAATATTAAATTATTAATATGTATACACCAATTAAACTGCATAATCAACCAATAATGACTCAGATTATTTCATTAATTCAGACAAATGAAAGTTGTCATGCTTTGAATTGACATTAAATAATCCAACCCATTAGATTTTTAATAGTAGATAGTATAACACTGAAAGAAAAACATTAATTTTATTAACCGAAAAGATAAAACCTCCTCAAATCAACCGTCTTTACTGGTTTCAAAGGTAGTTAAGAGAAAATAATTTAAAATGATTTTTATCTAAGAGCAAGTACACTGCATATCAGAATTGCTACTTTAAAGGACATATCTTTATAGTAACTTCAATTTACTTATAAATGTCAACTTCAAGTACCATGGGCTTCATGTGTTCCCCTCTTCCTTTACATCAGAACAATTCCTAAATCTGGAGAATCCATTATGCATGATCAATGTATCATTCATGAGAATGGTCACTTTCTAGTTGGAATGATATTTGTTACATTAATGCCACATTGCTGGATCCTTAGATATTTGGCCTTGAACAGTGATCAGCTAATATTTGATGAATGAACAAACAAATGAATATCAATGCCAGTGATTTTTCCTAAACCAAACACCAAGAATGCCATATTTACAGGCAGTATTTCATTTTATCTATGGTGTATTTTAAAGAAATTATGCATATCACTTATTAAAAGTGAACTGATATAGAAGATTTTCCTCTCTCTGGTGTTGGAGGTCCGACCTAATATGCAATCTCTCTCTCTGTCTCTCTCTCTCTGTCTCTCTCTTTCTCTCTCTCTGTCTCTCTCTTTCTCTCTCTCTGCCAAAGACACATGTTGAAAGCATATCTTTGTAGCTTATTAAAATAAGTAAGGACAATCAGTTGACTAGATTTTGAATTCCACTGCACTCAAAAAAGGGTTCGAGTTAAGGTATTTTAGTGCTAATACTAAACACTGAAACCATAGATTTGTGTCCTAATATACTAAATACTGAAAGGCACAGATTTGTGTGCTAATATACTAAGTACTGAAAGGCATAGATTTGTGTGTTAATATACAAAGTACTGAAAGGCACAGATTTGTGAAGCAAAAAGTTCATAAGAGACCATGAACAGCATATAAATATAAATATTCCCATTGGATGAAAGAAAATACTATGCATAGCGGTGCTGCGTGGTCGCAATCACGTGCACAAATGCTAGGACTTGTTCATTTCCTATCCTGGTATACAGACAGAGAGCTTCGAATTTGATTTCAGTCTAACATCTCTTTGTTTTCCTGCATTTTCAGTGAAATAACACAGAAACATTAAAAGCTTGGTCTTCCATGAGTTTGTGATTTTGGAATCACGAAATAGTCTACATCTGATTTCCTCCCGACTCTTTGAAGTCGAATTTCAGAATTCATTCAGTGCTGTACAAGGAGGTGTGCACCCGTGTACTGCAGAGTAAAACGATCTTTTCACAAGAGAATTGAAGTTTTTCAAAAACGCCAACTTTTTTGGGGGGAATCATTTTGAGATATCTACTTTGGTTTTGAAATGCTGATCACAAAGGTTCCCACTGCAAGAAAGACTGAATATTGCACGCATTCTGGGAACACTTGCTGTTGTGCGCAGGGCAACATCTTAGAAGGGCCCATTCCTTCTTGATACACGGTTATTGGGGAGGTTATTGGTTTCAGGTAAATGTTTTACCTTCTTGGGGACAATACAAACTGTTTAAAATTCTTTCCCTTTGTCATTGCCTTTGGCTGTTTTATGGTTACAGCCTGTCTTGTTTTATTACTACTTGGTGGCTAATCCTGATTAAATATGGTACTGTCTCTGCACATCTGTGGTCCTTTGGTTGTCTTGGTTGAATGCCCTGCCCCCTCCAGGAGACGTGGCTACTCAACGCTATCACCCCAGCTACCACATGGCGGCAGCACTGTTCTCAGAGAGCTCACCAAATTGTGGAACTACCTGCGGCTGTGGAACCCTGGCCTGCAGGAGCTCGTTAAGACCTCTAAGGGTCACCTACTCTTGAACCATCATTTCCCCGTAGGAAAAATAGTCTCTGTAAAGATTAATGACTGATTACATCTCGCAGCTAATGAGAGAATTTAAAGTTGCCAATTCCCTTTTAGATTGCATCTAGTTGTCTCAAACAAACAAATAAAAAACTTGAGGGCTTTGGCTACTTTAGAACTCAGTACTTAGTCTAAACTTAGCCTCGCTTTGCGGGACATTGTATCATTTGGTCTTACAGCGGGGGGGGGGGGGGGGGGGGAGCAGCAAAGAGCTATGTGTCAGTATTTCCGGAATAATTCCTGATCTGGGCAGCTTGCAGCCAGTTCCTGAATGACTTGATTTATTCAACACTAAATCTTCTCTTTATAGACATAGTCTGTAGGGCTTTAGGAATGTTTGATATTACAAGAAATGAATCGATTATTATTTTGTTTATTACAGTAGTTTGATATAACAGAACTGTTTATCTTAAACTATTCCTTCCTTATTCCCTCTGTCCCTCCTTTCATTCCAACATTCTTCCCTCCCTCCCTTCCTTACTTTAACCTCCCTTCCTCCCATGTTACTGCTGCTGTTAGTTTTTGGACTTACTCTCCTGAAGGGATTTTCATTTTTTTTTCTAAAATGTTCATTGAATATGGAATTAAAATGCCAGCTTTTAAGTCTAAATATGACTGGCATTATTCAATCTGTTTCCCCTTAAACTTTGCCTGATCACATTTTTGGGTATTTTCCCTTTACAGTTCAGGATTATTAATTTAAGGAGAGATGTTACATTTTATATTTTAGAAGGCAACTCTTTCCTAAGTTAACTTCAGAGTGTTTGTTTTCAAGTCTGGAAACATTTTTTTCTTTTTCAGTTTCTGAACTGGAAAGCAGCACAGAAAACTTCCACACTGATGCTCGCAGGAGTATTTACACGTCCCTTGGTTTTGCAATGAAAATTATTGAAAATAAGTATCTTTGACACCTAACTCAATCACATGTAAATCTTGGGGTTGAGCAATTGAAGTAAGGATGTCTCTGAAGCATCCTTAAATAGCGAAATTACTAGTTGACTATCTAGCCGTCATTCGCAGTATTTCCTATACTGATGACTGGTGTGTATTCATATCACTACGCAAACCATGATCCATGAAGTTCTGCTGCCATTTTCCTTGTGAGACATGGAGACACTAAGGTTACTCCACATCCACAGAGCTTTTTCCAGAGATGGGATGCAGATAGAAAGTCTCCTTTGATACTGTAGAGGGGAGTTGGTAACAATATTAATCATGTTCGTATGTCCCCCCCTTTCCATACATGCTGACTTCATGAACGAAATTTTCAAGGCATTTTAATGATCAATTTGCTATCTTTTTTATCAAATAGTACCAGTAATCTGCAGGTGTTTCCTATGCTCACTAATCATTATAGAAACAGATTCCATGTTCCCCTTGGATTACAGAAGTAATTCTGTAATGTGTTTAACATAGCAAAAGAGAGTGGAATTAACTTAATAACAAGATATGGAAAAGCCTTTCTTATATAAATTATACATAATGGTTAAGATACTATAATAATTGCCTCTATCTTATAATTTTCCTTTTAAGTCTGTCTTCCTTTTCTGAGAAGAGTTTAATTCAGAACTGGTTTGGGATAAAAAAAAACAAAACACATTTTTAAATTAGCCCTAAATTTTTATATTGAATAGTGGAATAAAGTTTGATTAAGATACCTTAAATTCGGAAAGTCAATTCATCTATCTTGAATAAATCTAATTATAATTTTAGCTGCATTCAACTAAATAGAATGAACCACACTAGATCATGGGAAGTTTTGGTTTTTAACTAAGGCTCTAATTCAATAAATATTTTTATCTATAAAAGACGGATCGGAAGAGGTGTTATTAAAGAGTTTCACTTTCATGGGTAACTCTTACTTTTTTCAGTACTAATCTGATTTGTGTGTGAAGGAGAAATATTACCTTTTTTGTGTTTTACTGACAATATCCTTGCGTTACATGTTTTTCTAATAACTGATAAGCATAAAGGAAAAAAAGTCCAGAAAAAAGAAAGTACTTGATAGTATTTCAACCGATTGGAAGGTACTTCTAGAAACAGTCATAATAAATACCTTAATAACCAAGATGTTATCCTTAAATGAAATACAAATGGTTGCTCCATGAAATTCAATTTATCATTCATTTATATCTGAGAAAGGCTCTTATGAACCTCAAGCTAATCTAACAAGGTCCCAAGAGTAACAACCTTGAACTTCTGATCCTGCCGCCCTCACACATCCAAATGCTGTGATTGCCGTTTTGGCCTCTGGCCTGTTTTGAATTGTATGTTTTTCTACAGATCGAACCCAGACCTTCATCCATGCTGGGGGAGCAGTTTACCATACTCACAACCTGCAATGCACAAAATTCAACTCAAAGGAAATAAAGGAGTAAGTTTCCAGTGGAAGTAATGAATTAATAAATAATAGCAAATAAAGTGAGGTGGATAATACTACAGCAAACGCCAAATATTCTTTTCCACATTGTTTAAATTTATTTAAGGGTTGTAAAAAGGAAGCTTAGAGAATATATGATAAATGCATGCATATTTATCAAATTTAACCAGGAGATCTAGCCTCTTTCCTAAATTTTAAAAGACATTATTGTCAATTACTGTCCTCTTTGTTGCTGGCTCCAGGGGATTGCAAAGAGTATGACAGAGACTCAGAGCTGGGCCAGTACCTTTTACTAATGTGTTTTACTAAATGGACACAGCATTAAACTTACTCCTAGTGATTTATAATTATACCTATAGATTAATGGATCTCTCAACCTTCTTCAAAAATATTTTAGTTATAGTAGATGGTGATTATTACAAGACCCACAACAGGCCAAGATATAGTGTAAGAGGCTAAAGAATAATCAATCCTTGATGGACAAATATACCTCACTCTCCCCTCCAAGACTCAGTCACCATTGCTGAAGAAAGGGCAGGAAGAGGATAATGACCAAGGCCAGTGGAGACTACAGGGAAGAGCAGCTATGCACATGGACTGCAGAGGATGTGACTGTGCACAAACCTGAGTGTCTCAAGCCAGATAAAATTCCAGCACAGAGAAGAGACCTGGCCAGGAAACCTTGCACATGTTTCCAGAGCTATTGGCGACTGGTATCTTCTGAGAAAAGGAGAGTCAGTGTTCTTTGAGAATGTAGTCCTGGTGAGTTACATCTTATTGCAGTGGAAGGTCACACATCCAAGAATATTTGTGCTGCACAGATTGATTTCGATGGGGTTAAAAACAGGACACAGAGTTGAGCAGAAGGGGAAGGGGATCTGAGAAGGGATGCCAGAGGGGGTGACTACAATCAAAACACACTATACAAAATTCTCAAATAAATAACAAAAATATTACGAAGAATTTTATTTCCAGATATTTCAAAACATGATGAAGTTTGGTTGTATATAAACTCAGGTCACTGAGTACAAACCAATCTCCATTTCAGATGAGCTTAGAGAAAACGTAGTTTCTCCTACTTCACAATTTTTCCCAGATACTGATAAATCGGTTATTTAATAAATATTACTACCTAGGATGGGAGGGCTCCAGACAGGGATTTTGGTCTATTTTGTTTGCTGCAGTATCACTCAACTTGAAGATGTCCTGAAATGTAACATGCTTAAACAAATATGTGTATGGATATGAGTAACAATGGATATGGGAAAATTCTGCTCCTTCAGTATCAGATGGTAGGAAACTTTCAGCGTTTCTTTTCACTCCATTTTATTATTGTATTTTTTTTGGAGAGTATTTCAATCTGTAAGTAAGGGTGCCCCAGAACTCACTTTGGAGCACAATTTGACCATAAATACATGTTCTCCCATTTGTCTTCAAAGAATCAAGATGATAATGTTCATTCTCACTATTTTATGCTAATACAAATATTTTTAATATGTAACATGAGCAATAAATATGATACACTTGTCTTTCAAGATATAAACAGAAATATGATTATTTACTGTTATAATGCGTTGTCATGCCATCCTGGGCTTGGGATGGCATGAGACAACCTGATAGGAAGCTGAACTGACCAATCAGAGTTCAGGAGGTGGAAGCGATGAAAATGGATATATAGTTATAATTTAATCCAATTGATGCTCAAGGAAAAATTAAATTTTTTATATAAATTGAAAAAATGTTTTTTGAAACCCTTAATAATCATAATTAGTATTAAATGAGATGTGAAGGAAGATGTCCTGAAATGTGGTAGAGACAACTAAGACACAGAAAATTAGACAAACAAGGTAAGTAGGTTTTGAGAGGAAGGCCTTGCTATTCTCCTGTTGTTGCTTATTGTAAAAAAAATATTACTGTGTGTACACACTTGCTTGGTCAGTCTTATTCACTTTGGTCTTGTGATTCTTTCTAATATTAAAAAATTACTTAATAATTGGCAGGACATGGTTCATGAAGTCCCACCCCTTGTTGAGATGCCAACTTTTGGTTGTTGGAAGAGGGAGAGCTATTTTTTTTTCATGCTCTAGGAGTTAGTCCTACATTCACGCACACACAAGCACCACTAATTAATTATACCCAGTCAGTTTAAAGCATAAGGAGATTTATGGAGTTGAGAGAGAAAATGGTGGAGAGATATGGAAGGATTTTAGAGAAAGTGGTGGAGAGATAT
>JABTXL010002926.1:3915700-3944259 GCA_025134845.1 Neodon shergylaensis | reverse complement strand
GAGAGATATGGAAGGATTTTAGAGAAAGTGGTGGAGAGATATGGAAGAATTTTAGAGAAAGGACTGTGGGGTGATTTTGATCAAAATAAGTATGTGCACGAGCTTAAAAGTACTTGAATTTATATAAGCTAAATATATTGATATTAATCAGAGTCTAAATTATGAAACTTGAAATGATTGACATTATTCCTAGTAAAATATGTTATGGAGCCATTGTAAACTTCACTGTATACTTGGAAAAAATGAGAATGAAAACTAATATTTTAATATGTATGTTTGACTTTTTTTTTTTGAATTTTCAATACAGGGTTTCTCCGTATCTTTTGGTTCCTGTCCTGGAACTAGCTCTTGTAGACCAGGCTGGCCTCGAACTCACAGAGATCCGCCTGCCTCTGCCTCCCGAGTGCTGGGATTAAAGGCGTGCGCCACCACCGCCTGGCTGTTTGACTTTTCTTAAACAGTGCTGAAAAGGATTTCTGGGGCTTTCTTGGTGAGTGATGACATCAATGAGAAGATTCAGTAATGAAATGAGTACTAATTGTGGGCACAAACTGATACCATTTAGCAAAAGCTTTCCTGACGATGGGTCAATCACTGGGCACCACCATGTCCTTAATCATTGAATGACGCCTTTCACGTTTTGTGTCTACAGAACTTGGTTTCATCCAGAATGACATGATTCTAGCAACTAGCGTATGGCCTGAGTTAGAAAGTACGTTTAGCACAAAGGCTTGACTTTTCTCCTTGCTTGGAACAAAAGAAAACCAAAACAACTATTTTATAGCATACAAAAACCTAGAGTAAATATGGTAACTGGAAGGCATAAATAATATAAATTATTATCAAACACTATGTGAAGCCCTTAAGAGTCGGGTGATATTAACCTAATAGTTATTTACTTTAAATAATATCATTAATAAGAACACGTGAAAACAACTTAAAATTAAAAACGTATAAATGATTTACTTATATTGAAAGAAATTTGAGTCAATGAGTTATAGAAATATAGTTTCTGTTTATCAAGTGAAAATAATGCTTACATAACTAGATAGTGTATGGTTTTGAAATTGAGTTGTTCAATGCAGGAAGAGCAGATTTTGATGCTATGCCTTTTTAAAAAACAAATAAAACAAATGTTTATTTTACCTTCTTGCATTTTTAAGAAAGGCATCCATTCCTGTGACCTTTATTGTGTATCTTGCTTAACTTTTTTCTGCTTTTCACTACTTGTAAAATTACTAATTATTTTGCTGCCAAAGTACTACCAATTTATTGGCTGCATTTTCAGTATACTTGGTCATGCTGAAAAATGTGGGCATGAATTCATATGAATATGAGCTCCATAATAATATCTATATTAATTATCTTGACACATTTAACAAAATCAACATCCCAACTAAATTCTGTATTTCTGGTGTATTATTTTCTGAAGAAATTTTTTATAGTTTCTTGTTATTCAATTATACATAAATACACAGAACTACAATAAAATCAAATTAATGTTGTGGTAGTATGGTCCAATGTTCATGAAGGTCCCTTTCATATGATTTTACGCCTACACCTCCTCTCACCTAGAGCAATGGAATAAAAAGTAGTAAAATTTTCTAGTCAATCGTGGGTTCCTGATATGTGATTTAGGAACTATTGTTATGTGGTCTAATAGTGCCTGTAGCAATCGCTTCCCTCTCCCTTGGTGGTTCCATGCTTCTTCTCCCAGATGAAAAGCTCTTTAGCCCCATGTTCACATCTTAGGTTGACTAGTGAACCTATTGTGTTTTGACTATGCTTTCTGAGTCCCATGATTCTTTCCTTCATTTATTTGCCTGATCAATGTTTTCAAGCCAATTTGCCCAAGTCCAAGGTAAAGTAATGTGTATTTTAAAATTCGGTTTCATGGTTTTTGCTTGTCATAGACCTAAGAGTATTTAATGAGTCTTTGTCTGTTAAAACTAGGACTTCAGTACACTAAAATTTAATGACATTGAAAACATGTTTTGGTAGTTTTATACTTAAGGCCAGTGAATGTTGCTAGCCCTATGAAATTAAATGAATAAATTCCTGGGTTGATCAAATCAAATCATGTGAATGGTTCATTGGAGACCCATAACTATGACTAGAAAAGAACAAACATAGCCACTGATGGGGAATCACATGTTCACTTTCAGGAAGGAAAGCTCATTAATAAGACTATCATCATACGTTCAGAACTATACAGTCACTGGCTGCGACTCTACACGCATAAGCAGACACTTCTGACAATAATCTGAAATGCTTAAATATTTGAAAATACACATATAATCATTCTAAGAAGATGAGAACACTCCCCCAAAGCATTTTGATTTTCACAGACAAAGAATGCCCCCACCACACATAACAGGCACTGTTGAAAGGTGAACATTTTGAACAGCCTGAATATTGACTTTCTCAGACTGTTTTGGGATGGGGGAGTATTTACTCTGTTCACATGACTGTACTGTCAATTTTCCTATAATTTCAAACTGCCAAGGGTTTTATTTTTTAAATATGGCTTTTTATTTTTGCACAAATACATTGATTGAAGAATGTAAAACTTTAATTTATTAACCATGTACACCCAATATTAAGACAACTCCAATCCCCAAATGGCCATTTAGTTTGTCTTGCTCTTGACTTTACTTTGCTTAGGGCCCTGTACTTTTCAGAATAGAGCACACCAAATCCCTTCTGATAAAACTGATTGTCTACTTGGGTCAGAAAAAAAATGAGACATTGGTTATCTACTAACATTTGTAACCATCAATTCTCCTCTTTCCCAGACTCCAACCTCTCCCAACCAGCCACCCACTACCACCTCTCCAAGAAAGCAACTCCCACGCCATGGAACACCCCACAGTGAGCTTTATTGACAGTGGTATCTTCAGCAGCCACGTGTGGATGTAGCTTCGGACTTTCTTCAGACAACAGGGCCACACCAAGAAACTATCAAGCCTATCTCTTATCTCTTATGTAAGACTGTGTCTTTGCAATCTCCTCTTCAATCAGTCTAAATTACCTTTACTTTTCTGATTTTGAGGAAGGATATGTCCACTTACCCTATACTATCTACTTCTGAACCTAAAATGCATACTTCAAATCTTAGTGTCAAAAAAATTGTTTGGAAGTTGCAAATTGCACTCAAAACCAGTAATTAATTGTCAAGTAAGCAACTGTCCAGAGTTTAAAAATGTTGATGCTTGTTTGAGTTTACGTATGATCTTCAAAACTGTATAGTAAGGAGCTGGATAAGGTTTTATACTCCAACCTGAGCCATAGTGAATCTCAGGCTAGTCTGGATTATATGGTTTCTCTGCAGGACCTCAACTCAAAAAATCTATATTAAAAAAAAGGTAAAAATAAAAGTAACCCAAAGTTCTTAGTAACCTTTCTTTCTTGGCTGCTAAGAACAGTAGAGCCAATGTTCAACCAAGGGAACTGGAAGGAAAATAAACTAACATAACACTTGGGCTTGCTAAGGTTTCTTGCTACAAAAATCTGTTATTTGGCATTGGGCTGATTTGAAGTAATCTGTCTAAGGCCCCCTTTCAGATCTTGCCTGCAACTAAACTCCAGAAGGAGAGAAGAATTCCATTGGCTTCCTGCATAACCCTTGCTGATCCATATCTTAGTTCAAGCATAACTCTGATGAGAAGCTTATAAAAATATCTGAAAATTTCTTTAGGGACACTTTTGTCACCTTTGATTGAGATACCTGTAGATAAACACTCAGCTTCCTCTGGAGAGCTACTGCTTGCTGCCCCTTGGGCTTTGTGCAGTGGAAGCAGCATCACGTAGGTCAAGCATGTCAACCTTGTTACTGCTGCCAGTTCTAGCTACTTCTAACAATTTATAAGATGTTTAGTGATAACAAAGAAGTAAATCACAATTGTTTAGAATGAGAAGTTTGATTTCAAAGGAACTATTGCATTTAGAATATGCAATAGTTCACAGCCACAGACAGGGGTTATAGAGACAGCTTCGAGCTGTGCGCACAGCATCCCACTCCCTGACACCCGGTTATCACCCACAGAACAGGGTAGAACAGTTGAATGTCTACTTCATCCACTTCTTGTGATAAAGCAAGAAATGGATGATGTGACACTTTGTACAGCGTTAAGAACTGTCTAAATCGACTGTTATTTTCAGAATGCAATGGAATTCTATGATCTACATTGGGAGGACTGAAATGACGGGATTTTATTCAAGCTCATAAAAGTCCAACCTCCACTTCTTTGGAAAGTGGAGGAGCGAGCAGGGTCTGTCTAGCTGGTTGTATATTCACAATTCTGGTCAGTTTACTCACCAGACCAATGAAATCATATTTAATTTACATAAATTTAATTCTATAATATGTTTATGATAAAGACCAGGCAGAATTATTATTTACTTATATTACATAACACTTATAGATAGATACAGGGAAAGTATATGTATATTTTAGAAAACAGAGTTTAGTCATTGATTAAAACAAAATAAATACGAAAAATACAGTTACTTAGCTTTCCTTCTGATTTGAAATCAATAGTGACTTCTAATTCAATTATAGTACTTTAAATGTAAATATATATTTGAGTCTTATTCAAATAAAATGAGCTAAATAATTTTATACAATTTTTAAGAACAAGTCTATGATTAAAATATTACAACATTACAAATAATTATATAGTAATAACTAAATCGCAATATAAAAAAGAAGGCAAACATATGACTGTTTTGACATTTAAAGTCAGTGCAGTATCTCAAGTAAGACTATGAGTAGCTAGAGATAAACCCCAGTTATTTGATAGCACAAAAGGTATGAAGTAGAATTGCTTTTCCTTAACTTTTAGGGGGTAATGGAGTCTCACTATGTAGCCCTGACTGTCCTGGAACTCACTGCCTATGTGTCGGGATTAAAACATGAGGCACTATGCCTAAGAAGCAGCCGCATTTTAAGTATGTTGAGAATTTTCTAGGAAGACGAACAAGGAAGAGAAAATTGCTCTCTGGGGTCAGCCTTTAAACTGAGCTGAAAAACATGCAGTCAGAATTGTGCTTTGGCTATCTGCTTCCTTAGCCATCTGGAAATCTAAAGAGGCCCGCAGTGATCGCCTCTCTGCTGCCCCAAGCATCTATTGCACTCACATATCTGGTATGTGTGAGGCACAGTAGATGCTTTGAATTTTCTAAGAATAAACAGAAATCCTATAAGAGAACGAAAGGCACAGTTTTGTTTATGGAAGACTATACAAAATTGAGTATTTCAGGAGTAGAAATTATTTAAGAAAAATGCCAATTTTAGATAAGTTAGTTTTAGATGTGATTATGAATTAAATTGGAGAAAAAAATTAAAGCAACACTAGTTTGATTCCTGTCATGGGCAGTGACTCTTACTTGTGTGAAAACTCCAGATTTTGGGGTCAAGAGAGTCACAGTTATCAGTTTTCTCCATTCCTACTATAGCTGTGACATCAAAGTTAACTGCACATTCAAAGGAAGGGCTAGTGGGATCTACCTTCCTCTCTGCAAACACCTGAGAAGGCTGTCAACTAGACCAGACAAGGGGGTGGGGGGAGTCAGGAGCAGTGAAAGTGGTACCTACTAGGCCAACTCCATCCATCATTTATGTTTCCATGTGAGCTCTGCTTGAGTTTGTAAAGCTTTCCCTTCTGACTTAGGTTGTTTCCAGTGTGAAACTCTGTTATGCTCCCAAGTGTTTCCGTCACCATAGCTCTAACTAGCATGTATCGGTGGCCATATCTTACATAAAGGAACTAAATAATAAACAATAAAACCCAAACCGACACACTGATTTTATGATGTATCATATAACAATGGCTCAGAACCCAGTAGTTTATGAATGAAATAAAGAGACTTTATTTATTACACAGGCACTTGGATATTCACATGCCCAACACAGCTGATACACTTAACAGCTAAGGAAACACGCACAGATGTCTGCTTGGAGGCTCAGGAGAGAATGTTCTCTGTGCCACGGTGAATGAGTGCATTAACAATTGTTCCTTCGCTTTCCTCTAAAGCATTTCCAAAAGTTACACGACAAGTAATAGGCAACAAAAACTGATCTACATTCCAACTGGTAGGCTAACTCGAATCGTGAGCAGTGTAAACTTTTATCACAATGCAACATAGTTTGTAGTCATGCTTGAACAGATTAGGTTAGTAGCATGCATTCCATTCTGCCATATGAATACTGTTAAACTATTTTCCAACAAAAGTCAAAAGACGCCCTGCATAGAAAAATACAAATCACTGTAGTCAATATATTATGAGACTGATCTTGGGACTTACATGGTGATGATGAAATCCTAAAATGCCATGCCCACAAAAGCACATTAAAAATGGGATAAACAGATTTCATTAGACAATCCCTAAAAATTAAGGATGAGAGCCTTAACATTTGGGAAGACATTCTTGCTGTGTGCTTTGAACAGGGCCTTTCTGCTCACCTCCTTCTGGCTTGACTGGTCCATCGGACATCACCTTCCTGAGGGCTAGCTGGCTTTGGTCCTGGTTGCCATTGGCTGGTGGAGGCAGAGTACCAGACTGAGTTCTTTGCATGGGGAGGACGCCTGCTATGCTGTGTCTGTGCTGCTTCCTGGCATGATTACACTGCCCACTTTTAGGTGCCGCTGTGGCAGTGCAGGTGAAATGGAAACCCAGAGTGTATCCTCAGATGGAACCAGCTTCAATGTTACTCATGCAAACACAAGTGTGCTTTTGTTTGGTTGAAACCATGTTTTCGAAGGCCAAAATGACACCACATGCACAGCACTGAAGGGGTTAAAAACTGGCTGTTTCCTTGGAAATGATGACCAGAGAGATGAGGGAAACAAGCTGCCTCTACTCCCTGGCTGATGCTTCTTGGAGGTGGCAGCACACCTCAGCCGTGAAACATCTGCACTTAGGTTCTGATAGAGCTGTATCAGAAGATGTCACATGTGAAAATTCATCAACTAAGAGGAGTCAACGGCTAGACTCTAATGGACTAACAGCTACTAGACATGGCATTCCTTGACTTTTAAAACAGTTCACTGGTTAGAAAAAAATAATCTGTAAATGCTGCTATTCTGTACAAAGTGTGATCAAACAGAATGGACCAGATTGTGCCCCTTAATGAGATCACGTTGTCTCACCACATAAACTTATATGCATATGAAAAATACGTATTTTTGAGAATACGAATTTCTGCACATTCTTCAGGAGACTATGAGGTTCACACATTAGCTCCTTTCCCCATGCATCCTGTTATGAAACATTGCTTCAAATGGCTTTTTACCCTGGGTTCTAGAATTTGACTATTGGTCTCCCTAAGTATCTGCTTAAATGTTGAGTGTTTCCTGGTCCAAGTATCCCATTATTGACCTTACTTAAATATGTATGTGTGTCCCCATGATTGCTTTTGTGGGGATAATGCTGGAAAACTGGCAGTCCCTTGTGCTTGTAGTTCCTGTATTCTAAAGGAGAAGGAAGTGCACACAAACACACACACAACACTGCTTTGCCTGCAAACTTACAGACATGACTACCAAGTACTATGAGCCAGGTCAAAAAGATGGTGGGAACAAAGGAGAAACAGCCAGTTTCGTCTACGTAAATTAAAAGAAAAAGAAAAAAGTAAAGGGGGGAGGAGCATATTTATGTATTGATACTGTTCTTACACAGACAAAAGGACAGAGAACAGAGTGAGCAGGGGATGCCAAAAGACAGAAAGCAAACAGGGAAGGACAGCAGGAGAGAAAGGCAACAGATGAACATTAAGCTGCCATGCTGAGGAATTTATTTGCGTCTTTTACTTGGTTGAATGCGGAGTTGTTGCACGGCAGCTTCCGCAGCGGCTATGGCAGCCC
The DNA here is from genome assembly GCA_025134845.1 of Neodon shergylaensis. NCBI lineage: Eukaryota > Metazoa > Chordata > Mammalia > Rodentia > Cricetidae > Neodon > Neodon shergylaensis. Next base: position 3,936,394 of record JABTXL010002926.1, on the reverse strand, counting down.
CTGCGTCTTCCAGGTGGGTTTGAGTGACACTGGTTTTGCTTTGACTGCGAGATGGTCCATGAGATCGGAGATGGCCTTCGGATGATGATTTTGAGCTACCAGGACTACTGTGGGATTTCTCAATGGTGGGAACTTGCATGTCTGGTTACAAAAGGATAAAACATGAGTTAAAGTTGCTCCCCGTGTCCCCCCTGCTGTTAAAGTCTAGTCCACACATAACTTGAAACTGTCTAAAATGTACATTAATGTTTTCTTTCATGGGTCAGTTGTGCAACTTCACACCATACAGTAATGCAATTAAGATTTGGAAAGCCATTCAGGAAAGGAAGCAAAGGGAATGGAGCCTAGTGAAGGGACTCATTCATCTCGAATGAGTTGTAAGAAGCCTCAGGCAATGGATGCCTGGCTCAGCTTGCCCCTTCCCCAGCAGTAAAACTAAGTGAAACAGTGCCTGAGTAGATTAGAAGATATTGTCAACTCATTATTTCAGGAAACTGAGAAGGTATGGGTTCAGAGAAGTAGTCAAGAGCGAGAGGGAGAATGAGATTTTTATGCTAATCATCTTCCAGGAGGTTGAGCATGGCAAAGTTGAAATGTCTACATGGAATCCAAACATAATACAAAACATAGACATAAATCATCTTCTACGGTTTCTGTAATCAGTGGTTCTCAGGTACATTAACTCCATGGCCTTTGAGATGTGACCTCAGCTTCTCCTCCTCTAGAATATTTTCACACAATCTATCCTCATCTGATATACACAAAAACACTCTCAGAAGGAAGGAGTGCTCACTAATTGCCTTTAATCCTTATAAATAATTAATGTATCTGGTCACCACACGTTTATCATATATAGATTGATAAATTTATCAGTTATGAGGAAGATTAGTCTTACGCTGTAGAACTGTTGTTAAAAAATAAAGGGAAGACTCTTTCTAATAAAAATAAGGCTGGGTAGCAAGGGCATACACCTTTAATCCCAGCATTTGGGAGACATAAGCAGGAAGGTCTCTGAGTTCGAGGCCAGCCTGGTCTACAAGAGCTAGTTCTAGGGCAGCCAGGGCTGTTACACAGAGAAACCCTGTCTTGAAAAAAATGCTGTGCATATTGTTAAATACCAAGTGTAACATCATAATTCAAATTAAAAATTAATTGGAATCCAACATCCAGGAAAAACTTGAGGAATTTGAATTGTCTTTTGTCTTGGTGACATGAGAAAAATGCTCTTCATAGGATAAGTAAAAATACGATGCAAATTTTGTTTGTAGACTGACTGTATGAGAATTCAGATATCCAAACCATTAAAAGAAATATAACTAGCACTAATGATGGCCACATTTTTGTCAACATACTAGAAGAAATTTTATATTGTTTGATGAAACAACTCAGTGAATTTTCTAAGATCCCATTAGAATGGATTTTCAGAAATACAACTATCTTATGTAGTCCAATCTCATTTTTACAAAATAAGGCAATGACAATGGTGAAGCTACCACCTAAGTCTGTGCTGATATGTGTTTACAGTCCCTTTCTTCCTAAGTCAAAACCTTCTTTTCATGATGTCACATTAATTTTCCCACAGAACTGAAAGTGACAATGTATATTATGCATAGAGCGACTCAAAGTCAAGAAGGTACTGACTGACCAAACAGACAAACAACGACGTTCTACTTAAAATGCCTCCTACCCTTGGATGGGTCAGGGAAGACACCATGGCTTCTGCTTTTGATGACAGAGGGCTTTGGAGACTGCTGGCTGCTTTGACTGGAGTGAGACTTGCCATGGTCTATGCTCTCGGTCTGTTCCTTCAGTGGATACCACCGAGGAGTGTTGTCCAGGTGAGACGTGCTAGATAGATCGATCAACACCTGGGGAAGGACAAGGAAGCAGGAAAGAGCACGGATTGAGCTATAATCGGCTTAGTTTTCACACGACCTAAAACTCACTAAGGATGTAACCAGATGGATAAACACCACCTTAAGGTGGAGACGCTACATTTCTCACTTCACTTCGCTTACTGACTAATTCTTCCTCAGTTATGATACTGAGATGCTTAATAAATGTGTGGCTAAACTAAACTACGTCATTTCTTTGACTTTTCCCGAATTTACTCTAGTAGCGTGAAAAGATCAGAGTCATAAGCCAACGTTTTTATGAAACACAAGTTGGTTTGGGTTGTTCTTTTATTTATTTATTAAAAAAGAAAACAAACCATCTTTTTTCATTATACACACCAATCCAAGTTCCCACTCCTTCCCTTCTCCACATTCCCTCCACATACCTCCCCACCCCACCGCCATCCACTCTTCAGAGAGGGTGAGGCACAGAGCTTTGGGGAAGGTCCAAGGCCCTCCCTACAATGTTCTATAAAATAATTTTTACTTTAGAAGAAATATATGATTTTAACGGGAAGATGGACAAGATCAAAGAATGAAAAGAACAAGTAATTTGCCATTATCAGCTTATTTTTCCAATCTAAAACACACTTTAGTGTTTTAAATACAGACATGACTACCAGCTGCTGACGAGAAAGCATTGGGGCATGGCTTACCTAGCACCCCTCCTTTCCTAATGGGACACACACAAATACTGTGTTTTTACAGCCACTGGCTTCTTAGATTTAATGAGTAATAAATAATGTAGATATATGACCTAGGGTCATATAAACAAGGTAAATTAGAAGGACTTCAGAAAGCCAATGTTTTGAAATTTGACAGTAAACCAAATACAACTCTATTATTTAGAATAATTCTGCATACAAACAACTTTAGTTTTAGTGGCTTAATTAGGAAAGAATCTGAAAGGCAGGCTTCTGTGGTGTGGATTGGATGGGAAAGAGGTAGAATATTTTCACCCCAAAGAAGCTCTCGTTACAGACAGAGGCAACACATGCAAGACAGAGAGTCCCTATCAAGAAGGGGTCACACTGTATAAGCTTCAGACTTCCTGGATATCACATACACACAGTATGTGCGAGTGTATACACACACGTAATTTAAGTTAAAAGCACTAAATGAACTTCAAAGTTTTATAACATTGTTGATGGAAACACCCAAGGTCTGTTCACTTTTCCAGATTCCATTGTTAGATATGTGTGTGGTTTCTAACAAATTTATATAATAATTATTTCAAGTATCTTCTCTTCTACCGAGTTTTAACTTTTAAAACCTTTGAAAATCATTGGCATAATATTTAATCATAAATGGCAATGGGAAATGTTACATGGAAGGAGAACGGATTCAAGAAACTGATTTTGCAACAAGGACACATTGCAACAAGGAAGCATTGTTTGTCATAGCCAGAACCTGGAAACAACCTAAATGCCCCTCAACCGAAGAATGGATAAGGAAAATGTGGTGCATTTACACGATGGAGTACTACACGGAAGAAAAAAATAATGACATCTTGAAATGTGCAGGCAAATGGATGGATCTAGAAAACATCATACTGAGTGAGGTAACCCAGACACAGAAAAACAAATATCACATGTACTCACTCATAAGTGATTTTTAAACAGAATACAAAGAAAACCATCCCACAAATCACAATTCCAGAGAACTTAGACAACAATGAGGACACTAAGAGAGACTTACATATGGGAGTAGAAAAAGACAAGAGCTCTTGAGTAAATTGGGAGCATGGGGACCTTTGAAGTGGGGAGGAGAGAAGTAGGGAGGGGAGCAGAGGAAAATGTAGAGCTCAATAAAAATCAATAAAATGATATTGCATTTAAAAATTCCAACTTAGTTTTTATTTCTTTTTTGTTTCAGATATCATTTGTAATCACATTGTGATTTTTTATTTTCCCGCTAAAACACTATTTATTTAATCTTAACTAAATTAAAAAGTGCATCAAATGGTGACTGGAAAATCACTTCTCAAGTTTCTATTCAAAGAGTAACTCAGATGGTGGTCAGGAACGGCTATTGTGTAAACTCAAGAAGTTTATCATCTTCCATCCTTCTTTAACTTGTTGCATAGAGTGACAGTATAAAAAAGGATGGACTTACCTCCCCAAGGAAGTCGTTGGAAGAGAATCTATCATAATCCCAAACTGTCACCTCCAATGTCTTCTTCATAAGCTGCGTTCGGATACAGCTATCATCAACCACATTCCTCCAACATGCATTTTTATACATTTCTAAATGATTCTTGCCTGGAACTCTTTTCATTCTATGAAAATGCTTGATAATTTACATAAGACTCTGTGTTAAATGTTGTGTGGATTGATAATGACTAAATTGTAGTTCAATCTAGTGTTTGATTCTAGGAGACCTCATTACTTTGTGAAAAAACTGGCCATACTTATTTCCTGTTGTTCTGTCTTTACTCATTTAACAAGAAGCAGACGATACTCTCTAAATATATGAAAGCCATGAATCCAAAACATTTAGATTTTTCTTTATCCCAATCATTACCAAAAATGAAGCATTTTTACTTCTGCAGAATTTAACTTACTTTAGAGAACTCAGATTAATATTCACTTATCACTTCATATTCATAACCACCTTTCAGAGAGCAAACCAGAACCTCATTTTGAAAGATTGTTTACTGTAAATTATCTTATTTGGATGGCTTTCTTTCTCTTTTTGTTCTTGTTTTGTTTCTTGAGACACGGTTTTTCTGTGTCATCCTGGCTGTTCCGGAACACACTTTGAACTCACAGAGCTCTGCCTGCCTCTACCTCCTGAGTGCTGGCATTAAACAGATACTATTCTTGTTTATGGAAGTTATGGAATTAATATTCTTTTCAATTAAAAAAAACATACACACTAACAGCATTTTGCCTTGAACCACTTATTTTTGGTTTTGATGTCTTACGGAAGTCACCATTACATCTTCTTCACAAAATTTTATATTTTCCTCTTGGAAAATTTCAATTTACATAAATGAAACCCTACACCATAAATGGGTAGAATAAATAACACATTTCATGCATTTCATCTTAGTTTTTCTTGGTGTTCCTTCTGAAAACCAAATACAGCAGTTGAAAAGATTTCCTAAATTGTGTAAATCTGATCGAATCTATTGAAAATGTTTCATTTTAAAATATTCTAAGAGCCTTGCTTCACTAACCCATTTCTTCATGTTTGGGCTACTTTGTTAAATATGAGCTTTGTTTTCACCTTACCTTTGAGCTTCTCTCACTGAGTATCGCTGAATATATTTCTCCTGTCTTTAATGAGCTCTCCCTGTGTTTGGACAACCTTGATATTGGCCCTGACTTTCCATCACGTTGTCATCACTACACGTACATCAGCCTACACATGTCATTTATCAAATAATAATTACATACCTGCTCCATGGAAATACTTTTATAAATTACTGTTTGATTCCATTCAGGATTAAGACTTTTCTGGACATATTTAGTTCTCCTCTTGTACTCAGCACTGAATTGGAAGAGAAAAAGAAGAGGTGTTTTTTTTTTAAATTTACATTTTACCTTATCTGATGACTTCTGGTCAAACTGAAGGGCATGTAACATTTGCCACATCTTTGACCTCACAATGCTGTCTAATCATTGCATCTTGAAACTCAATTTTAAGTTGAACACACAATGACATCTTGAAAATATATTGGATGTCTTGATTTTGCTTGCACTACTGAGTATGAGTATGCTTTTAAAGAAATTCCTGTAGGACTTTGGACTATACTTTAGAAATTTTACTTTTTCCTATATGTGGAAGATACTTAAATTAAGTATATAATAACATTAATATCTTTTTGGTTCATAAATAATAGTATAGTCTTTAACTTTCTGAGAGTTTGACCTCTAATGCTGTCAGCAAAGCTAAATTGTCTCCCCCACTATTCTGCCTAAAAGGCAGTGAATGAAGAAAAGGGCATGATGGCGCAAGAGTGTGAGTCCAGCATTTGCAGGCACAAACCAGAGCTCAGCTTGCTCAGCTGCATAGCTACTTTGGACCCAGTTTAGGCTTACATTAGACCCTATTTTCTCTTGTCTTTAAAAAAGAAAGAAAAGGTAAGGCAATCATTACATTTACAGAGAAAAGAAAGGCAAATGGCTCTTACTACAGATGAAATTGCAAGAACTTTCCCAAAGGAACATTTGAAACTCCCTTTAAAATATGACATTTACCATGGTTATGAAGCAGGTTGAAATGCCTTATGCCACTAAGTTACGTTAAAATGGAAACTACGTTAAATCTTTCATTCATTGTATATGGAGGCATTTCAACGAATCCCCAATTCTCCCATTGTCTCTAAGCAATAATTAGCTGCTTATGTAGTATACATACACTTAACAACTTACATAGAAAACCTATCCAAATTAAACATCATAGCAGATTGACAGCTGGCATGGACTAGTGACCGGAGTTGGAACTAGGCAGCTGCTGTCCGTGTTTAACATTGTTGATCCCACGGGCAAATCCTTTCCTTACCTTCACCTTTTCCTGGCTTTCCCATCTTAGTTTATATCTCATTGATGAAGTAATATTCTATTTCTGTAGGAGTCCTTTGTTTACTAGGAAGTCCTGATCTTGCCTAGATTTACTAGCTGCCTTTCCTTAAAGACAGTCAAGACTCCATACCACTGACACTCAAGGAGAATAAAATGTAATTATTCTAGGATAAAGCTTAACATCGTGATTTCTGAAAGCTGTCATGTAATATATAGTGAAATTTGAGCTATGGGTTTTGTGCCTCACCAAACTTCATATGTCACCCATGAGAAACTGATTCTAGGGCTTCTCGTTTCTAACCAACCCATCTGAGTGTACGAAAATAAGAACAGGATTTAATGTTTGTCACTCAAGATAAATTACAGACACCTTGGAAGAAATTTTTACACAATGATTTTAACAAACAGAATTCTCATGAAATTATGTTTGTATATATATTTCATCTAACATTTTGTCACTACCTCATGAAACTTATTATACATACACACCGAGGATATTTCACCTCTACTAATTCTGCTTCTATCCCAGAGAATTTCTCCCACTTGTACAAAAGAAATTTATTCAAAAACATTAACCACAAAATTATCTCTACCAAAGTTAATAAATGAATAAGTACATGCTCATATATTCAATCAATGAAATATTAAGCAACAGGATGAATTAAATCAAATTCTTAAAAATGATTTTGTTTAAAGTTTTTGCAGAAAGATAAATATGTCACTGTTATTAGGTGAATTTAAAATTGTTAAATAATTTTCTAAATTACCGGATACAGTTGTATATAAGACATCTATATTAATATCACAGGAACACTTAGGATTTACAAATGCTAAATTCAATTTAGTGGCTATTCTAGGTGGACAAGGATGTGATTTCTGAAGGCTCCAAATGAATGTATCTTCTACCATGACAACATCTGAAGCAAGTATAGCAAAATGTTGACAAAATGAGAAAACAAGCATTGAAGTATTAGTTACTACTGTTAATAATGTTCAGTAAACTTGAAAGGTTCCAAGTTCAAAACTGCAAAGTTCTTAGCAGAGTATGTCCTTTTATATTGTGCTTGCCGTTTATTCTTGATGATGTCATGGGAACAACTGACGTGAGACTTTCAGGCTAACAGCTGACCTGTGCAGTACCTGGGATTCATAACTGTCCCTGTAGGCGGAGGTACTTAAGCAAGGCACAGACTAACATAGCTTTAAATTTCTGTGTGGCTCAGACATGATTTTCAAGATGGAATCATAGGAACACCACAGTAAAGATAAAATCCAAAATTTGATGATCATGAGTAAAATTTTTTTTGTTTTAAAAGAGTGAATTTTCATAATTTTTAAGACAAGCATGAAGCCAATTGCAAACATTTCTTTATTAAAATACAGCTATGTCTTAAGCTTAAATCATCTGTAGTGCTGTCATATTCCAAAAGAATTGTTAATTGAATAAATAATAAATAATAAAAATTTTGCATCCACATTTAGTAATTCTTGTCACTTTTACAAATATAAAAATCACCGAATACCAGTACAAATTAAACTGGCTTTACCTTATGATTCTGTGTTTTATTCCTACTTGAAGTATTTTATGAAGTAGCCACATTGAAATAATAACTACATTAAGTTCTGGCTGCTTCCTGGTAAGAGCTCTAACTACGTTTTTTGTGTTTACCCACTTAATCTTCAAAGCTTCCTTACAAAACAGGTTCTATTTATTATCTTATTTAATAGATAAGATTGACTAAAACTTGAACTCTAAGTCGTGGGGGAATTAAGAAGTGCTAGTAAGGCTACAAGGGTATTAGGTGGTAGGGTTAGGATTTAAGTTAAAAAAATCCTTATTCTTAACTCTTAAATATGTTACATGAAATTAACTTAATAAAGCTATTTAAAAGCATCACTCACTCATTTTTTTTAAACAGGCTTTATTTGCTAAAGTCTATACTTAGTCTCTATAATATAAAGTTCCTCCACCTCAATTTACATATCACACAAATTATATGTAATATATATAAGTATATATATACATATATATATGTATATATATATTAGAATGCTTTTAGAGTTGCCTAGAGATATTCTGAATCTCATGCAACTACTGTGTGACAATTAGGGACAAATGATTATAGGCATTTATCTTTTAACAGAGTCAGATGTAATCTAAAATGGAATAGATTAAATATATCAATAGAGTATCTTCATCTTATTGAATTTGACCCTCCAATTCTGTCCAGACTTAACCCCCTTTCCACAGTTTTCTTCTTCTTTTTTTTAAAAAAAGAAAGCCATTTTTATTATCAATAGCTAGTTCTTCTATAGAGCATCTACATAACATCTTTTTCATGTATTAATAAATTAAAAAATAACAGCAAGCTTAAGCACAAAAATAGACAGGAGAAACATAAGAAAGTCTATGCATGAGACTTTATGCCACCTGAAACTTTTACATATTTGAAAAGTAGGGCTCATGAACTAGCAAATATTGTCCTTCTACAGTCCTGCCAAGTTTAATGGAAGTGAGTTTCACCTTATTTACAAACACCACACCAGTAACACTTATCTGATATTTACAAAACAAAATCATATTTTCCAATAGATTAAAATCAGTTCAACACCCATGCAAGTTAGAATGCTAGCTGTTTGGTGAGCAGAGACCTGACAACAGTATAAGTCTATAAAGTCCCAAACTGGTCCTTTTCAAACTGTATCCATTTTGTGCATCAACAATGTGAAGCTCAACCCCATTCCTCTTGGCACATGTATTTGTGATCTTATTTCATATGAGCATTGAGATTTTGAAGAGCTTCTTTTGGCTTTCACGTCTTGCCGCTTTCTTCCTAAACCGAGCTATAGCCAGCCAGCTTCCTCCTCACACTTTAATGCCCATGGCTTTCTACATTCCAGAATTCCGTTTTCTCACTCTGGCAGTGGGAGACTTGTTGCCTTCTTTCTTGCCAGAGCCTTTGGCTTCCTTCCTCTTGCTCAGCAAACAGCTGCTGGTTACATACGCTGGGCACAGCTATGCATATCTGTGCCTGGGTGTTAGCTTGCAGGGCCTGTTCTGAGCTTTCACAGTGATCTGAGGAGTCATTTGTGTTCCCAACCACAACAGAGCCCCAGATTCTTGAACTGCAGCTCTTAAAGCCATTTCTTGTTATTTTTGTTTGCAATCGTATGCTTTTGTTGTTGTTCTCGTAATTTCTTTCCCCTTTCCAATCTCTGAGGTAAAGTTACCAGAGCGTACCTTGCTGTCTTTCTGCCTCTGAAGGGAGGTGGACGAGGTGTCCATTCAGACGTCAGCTCCTCGTCTTGGTTCTCCAGTTCTGTCTCAGCTTCGGTTCCTTGTTCTAGTGTTGAGCTTGTATCTGGATCTCAAGTGAATGTGTTCTGATTGGTCACTTCCCATCCCTGCTTCTATATCTTGACGTCTCCTCGTCTCTGATTCTGCAGTGAGACGTCTTCCTTTCTCATTTCAGTGAACACTTTAATGAGACCTAGATGCTGAGTGACTTCTGCCTCATGATGACTTGCCTTCTGTGTGTTGTTTTTTCAGATGAATTTAGTTGTTCCCTTCTTTATCAGAAGAATGCTCTTTACCCTGTGTCCCTCAGACTTGTGTCTTAGAAGACTCATCTTCTTGTCTTTATCCTGAAACAGGGCTTACTATTTAGCTATCTGAGCCTGCAGCACCTTGAGTTCAGCCTCTTTGCCCCTTAGCTCGATCTTTGCTTCTTCTTCAACTGTGTGTTTATATTCACCATCATCTGACTTTCAGTGTCTTTCTGCTGACCTTGGTCATCATCTTGAATAATGATGTTTTGAGGCTCCAGGAGAAAGCAATGCAACTCAGTGCTCCTTTTCTTTCTTTGTGTAGGGCTATCTTTTCTGGGGCTATCCATCTTGTTCTGAATACTTAATTAACCTTCTTTAGTGAAAATATCCTCTTGATACAGAGGTATAGCAAAACATATCTTGCCTGTCAGTATTTATGCCCTGAGCTATAAAGCATTGGGATTACAGATGCATCAAACCCAGTCTTCATTTGAATTTTGGTAAGAGGTATGTGATAGTTTGGAGTCTTGGCTGCTAAGGTAGTACCTCTGCTTGCCACACCCAAAAATATAAGCCAAGAGCTTTGCTACAGACTACTTCATACAACTTTTAAAAATAATCCTATTTTACTACTTGCGAATTCAAATATGTATATAGTATGTTTTGATCAAATCAGATTAACTCCTCTCCGATTCCTCCTTTATCCACTTTCCCAAAATCTATGTGCTTAAAAAAAAAAAACCTCACAGAGTTCACTCAGTGTGGTTTCTATGTGTACGGATGTAGGGCTGTCTGCTGGAGCACGGGAAGCCTCTCAAGGGCTTCTCCCTTGCCCAGCAGCCGCCACTGCAATAATCTCTCAGTTTGGGGTGAGAACTCAGGAGCACCAGCAACCCACACTGGGCATATGGCTGGTATAATCCTGTGCAGGTCTTGTGACCTTTCCACAGCCCTGATTGCTTCATTTTAGAAGCCAAAGCAGTCTTCTACAAGATCTTTTCTTTCCTAGTTTTTCATCTTTCCTCTCTCCTTCCTTCAAATAATTAATCAGTCTATGGGCAGCATGCCATAATATACCAAGCCTGGGATCCTCTTCAAAAATTTTATTATTAATTTTTTTTGCATTTCTGAAGTGCATAGCTGGCCTCATAAAGCCATTCTTCTTAAACACTCTTTAGTGCTATCACCCTCTGGTTACCTTGTGCATGATACTATAATTCTGGATCGAAACTTTGTATAACCAACAAACTACCATAATTGTAAAAGCTATGCCAAAATCTCTGCATTTGTGAGCCAAACATAGGTAACAGAACTGGGAATCTTGAGAGTGATCATATATTTAGCCTGAAGGGGAGAAAAGGGCTATTCTCCTTTGCTTTTCTTCAACCGGAGGGCAGAGTACCACAGAGTGCAATCATAGTAAAATGTTATTAATGAGAAAAACTGTACTTTTTCAGCAGGATGCTGGGAGAAAACTGTGAGATATTTCATATTTCAGTTACGCACATTTTCACTTCTTAGCTATCCCAGTATATGCATCGGGGCCATAGGCCATGTGCTCTCTTTCCTTGCTATTCTCTCCTCTCATTCCCCCCAACCTCAATTCTTTCATAGTATATGGATATATTTAGAAAAACATTATAGAAAACTAAATGAAAAGAAATGATAAAACTGGACCAGTGTGGGTTTTTTTAGGGTAACAGAACTTTCGTGGTTTTATTTATTGTTAATTGTTTATTTTTATGTGTGTGAGTGTTTGGTCTGTGTGCCACCTGTGTGCCCAATGTCCACAAGGCTAGAAGAGGATGTTTTGTTCCCTGTGACTGGACTTAGAGACAGCTGTGAGCTGCTGTGTGGGTGCTGGGAATTGAACCCTGGTCCTTAGGAAGAGCAGCCGGTGCTTTTACCTGCTGAGTAAGCTCTCTACCCCGCATTATATTATTTTTATTACATTGCATTTTTTACTGAAGAAAGGTTGTTTGCCTTTGCTGCTATTACTATAAAACTCATTTGTATGACCGAGTAGCTATTAATACTCTCTCTCGCTCTCTTATTTAACTGTCCTTGGCTACTAGAAATTTATTACACATAGTATCAGAAGTAATAACAGCAACTGCCACTTACTGAAGATTATTATGTGTCGTACATGATACTCCCCACTTTTGGTTTACCACTAGGCATTTCACACACACACATGCACATACACACACACCCATGAAGGAAGTTATTATTTCTAGTTACAGAAGAAAACACAACTGTGACTTCTCATGTGACATCTCATGGCTTCTAAGTGACAATGCTGAAATTCAAAGCCAGGTTCCTAAGGTCTCCATTCAATGGCTTCCATGCCTTGGCTTTTTCCTCTCGCACTGATAGCTCCCAAAAACATGGTGAAAATGAAATAAAGGTGAGAGCTCGGCTTCTTAACTTCCAAATCTAGGCAAAGTATTCCAGGCTCATCCACTCGCTACAAAGGGCTCCCCCAACGTGCTCTCCCATACATTAAATGCAGGAAATCACCACCCTGACAATGTTCCTGAGCTTCCTTAGATAAAATGCAGGGGCTTTGTGAATGTGGGGGCTGCTCTGTGAGATCTAAACTGACACCATATCTTTGAAACAGAACTGATTCTACATATCAACCAAAGAACCTCAGATTGTATCCACAGTCAGAGAACTAGCCACCGCAAGAGAGCCATCACAGGGTCTCTGTTCACCGGTTGCTAATGATGTGACTTTAAGGAATGAAATTTCTGAATACTGCTAGGGCTACGATAATAGATCCTAGCATTGAAGATAAATATTTACATCTTTAAGACTCAGAAACAACCTCTCTTGGGTCACAGCTTTCCACGATTAATAAAAATGTCATATTTTAATAACATAGACAAGCAAATGTTGCAAAATTAATAATATGACTAAAGCTAAAATCCTCATCATCCTATTAGTACAGATGGTACATGAGTCTCTTTAATTAAACCACACACTTAATTTATAATGCAGTGGGCGACGTGCAAAAAACAACCTTTGGGTTATGTCTTGAGAGGGAGTCTTGGTTGGTAAGATGCAACCTGTTACAAATCAGAGAAAATCCCTACAACTAAAACCAAAGAGGAGTGTTCATGTGGTTCCTCATCATTATAGTATGGTGATTTTTTTGACTTCTAATGATTTTGTGATACAGAAAACATAAATCATGGAAACATTTCAATATCAAGTGAGGGAAAACAAATCTGACACTTATTATATTTAAAATGAGATACACACATTGGTCTAGTCCATAAATTCACTTTAAGAAACATTTGCAATATCTTCATTTGCAATAGGAAATCAGGAGAACTTAAGTTGTGATTATCACATAAGCAGCTAAATGAAATTCATTACAGAGAATACAAGTGGAAATTGTAGTTATATTCAATTTTAGTGTAAAATTTTCCTTATCATTCATTTCTGTTTTCACTAAAGTCTAATTTTCTATGTCCTGTTGCACACTGGTCAGAACGCCTGTTTGTTGTAGGCCTAATTCAACAGCTGTTCACTGGGAGAAAACTAGTAGCTATGGTCTAAGTAGACATACTTAAACAGAGGTCCTTAAACACACACGGTTACAACTCTAGGCATGACAGAATAGTTGATGCTGAAGGAGAATCAACTCTACCTTGCGTTCTGGACAACCATGACTTGACTGCATTGATTCCAGAAGCCAGAGGAAAAGGTACAACAGGAAAGAGTGAAAGACAGGGAGAAAAAAGTTAGGAGCAGAAATAGACAGGAAATATGAGAACAGCAATCGGACGCAATGCACAGCCTGAAACCGGCTTGAGGCGGGAGATAATCTTAGCGCCACTGTGATACAGCGCTCACATGTACAGTGAATCCCCATCACTCGGCAACTCAGTAATTAGTGATACCGCTATGATAGGCTAGGAACATGTTAGCCACCTCGGAGCTGAATCCACTGTAGGATGGCTAGTTGGATAAACTCTGAGAGGGTAATACTATTAGATATATATTTTTTTTGTCCAGTTTACTCTTCTTTTTTTATCCTTCCAGCTAAGTATTATGGAACTGGCTGAAACCTTCATGTTACTTGTCTATCTGTTCTGCTTATTCAACTTTGCAACCTTCTACTAGAGTAACAGCATGCATAAATATAAGTATTCTTGTGCAGTATAGATGATGACACTGAGGGCCACTGATAGGAAGATGGAAAATGAATGACAGTACATTTTTACCTTAATCCATTTAAAAATACTTAGAGACAAATTCCTAAGAGTAATTTTCTATAACTTCCTAATTTCTTTAAAGAACATAAACGTTCTCATGGCCAAAATCAAAATAAAGTTTTTATTGTTTGTTTGTTATTTTTTTGTCACACCCCTCTTAAAAGATGGGGCCAATTCGTAAATACAAATATGCAAACTTGCTATTTAATTAAAACAAAAGATTCTAGAAATTTTATTGATTTCTAATAAAAATTACCGAGAATTTCAAAAATCCTTAAGAAAATAAAATTATATCAAGTGTACCAACAATCGTATCTTTCTAAAAGGATTTGTTTGGGCAGGGGTATGGGATTAGAGCAGGGACACTGTGATTTATCCTTTCTGCACTGACTTGTTCCCATTGGCAAATAAAAATTATGATTGTGCTCTCATTGAAATGGAAACAGACTATCTCATACATGGGGGTCTGCCTGTGGTGACTTAGTAAGTAGATAGCAGGACATACATGACTCTAATGTGGCTGGCTACTTTTCAGACACACCAGTCACGGTCAGAACACACATTTGCATGTTTTGGCACAATGCAGTTCTGCGAAATGTTCGCTATGTACTTAAAAGCATTCATTGCTGATGGGTAGCATATTCTATAAACACCAGTGGGGTCCTCAAGCCAACTAAAATATTATAAAATATATAGAAGAAGCTAACAATATATTTGTGAATTTTAAATGAATTATCATTTTAAGATATATACCGAAATATTTGCAAAGAGTTAATTGCTGGGATTTCTTTGAAAGTGATCTGGAGGCAGGAAGCATGTAAGAGTCAATGTGGAATCTAACGGGCTAGTAAGTAAAAGTGTTTGAGGATAAAGGATGGGCAGCCCCTAAATGACTCTCTCTGCTTCTGTGTTATCCTTAAAAATTCCCAAGCAAGAATTAATACTCAAATGTCACCTTCAAGTTTCAGAGAATTGAAAGCAGTGTTGCCATCAGCTGAGGAAGTTTTCACTATACCTCCACTTCTGATTGTTAATTCCACCACATTAACTTGGCTAGCATAAATAGCTTACATAAGGTACAATTGATCTGGGGAGGTCAAATCTCTTGTTCTTCACATTTCGTAAGATCTCGTTCATATACCAGGCATCACTACTAGCATCAATTATGGGATTAATTATGATGCATCTCCCAAAAACACATATATTTTACTTAGCATTTTCATTTGGTGCTGGGGGCTGAAGTGTTCTGGTTTGTTAGATATAGACTCTGTCATGGAGTTAGACCCCAAGGCCAGGTCACTTAATTTATATCAACAACATACATAGCCCACAAAAGATTCAATGAGACGTCTTTTATTTATATAGCAAAATCATTACTTCAAATGTTGTTATTTGTTTCTATTTTTAAAACATTGATTTGGAAATGTGTCTAGAAATAGGGATTCATGAAAAGTCACTTAGTGGACATCAATCATGCATATCAGCTATAAATACATACACTGTAAAAAGAAAGTAAACGAAGTTTGATTTTTCATGTGGATTTAGGGATGTAAGTTAGTCCTTTAAACCTGCCACAATTTCTCAAATGCTGTTACAATAAATCTGAGCACACAGCACAAGCGCGGTTCCCATAATCAAAGCGCTGCTTGCTCCCAGAGAGACTGGCGTTATTATGACCACGGCTCTCTCAGAACCCATAAGAACGTCGTTTAAAATTTTAATTCAACTGGATCTCCTTATTAGAAATAAATACGATGGCCAAAGCAAACTAAAGCCAGGGTAGGAAGGACTCTACAGCTTAGGGAGATGCTCTGTGGACTGTTTACTACCGGCGATACCTGGATGACGATGTCTCGTTACTTACCCTCGCCCCGGAAGTAGGTACACCTTAACAAAAGGGTCAGAGTAGCCATTGTTGTCTCTAGGGACAAGATTTCTTGCTTGAAGAATATGTATTATGAGGTTTCCAAGGTCATAGTTGATTTGAAGCTTTAGGGTGTAGAAAGGATTCCGAGAACAAACAAACAAACAAACACGTGAAACAGCATCATTTCATACTTCTCTGGCTCTTCCAACACTTTATAAGAAGTTACCCACTTCATCTCAATTCTACTGGAAACTAAACAGTTAATGTCCAGTTTAACTGAACGCTCATAGGCATGTCTGGATTTCTGATAAACATATTGCTACTGGACTCTGCACAAGTTAGAATCCTGGCCTAGTTAGAGTTCATTTAACAGGAAACTAATACAGTAAATATTTATTATATTTTCATAATGAAAATTTATTTATAGCAAACGAATACACCCCACTTATATTCATTATTGCAATTACTAGGACTTTGAAAATTAAGTAACTTGTAAATGTATTATAGAATAGCATTAATATTTCATAACTGAACAGTGAGAAGAAAGGCTAGGTGAAGAGGATTCTACCAGTATTGAGACATACAAATTTAAAAAAAGAATAGATTTCATTTTTTCTTAATTTCTCCAAGTTTAAATCTGTAGTTTCTCTTTCTGAACCACTTCTTATAAAGCAAGAGTCTGGGGTGATATTGACTTTACCCTTGGGCTTGAAAAGTTGAAGAGGAATAATGAATCCTAGCTCTAAGATGCTTATGAGATGCTGACATTGCTACCAAAGAACAAGATTTACTGTTCAGATAGATATTTGAGAAACTGTCATAACCTGAAATGATTGAGATTAATAATTTTCTCTTTGACCATTGTAGGATGCCTTTGTTTTACTTAGATTAAGTCTTAATTGCTTTTAAGTTTTCAAAAAACTTTGAAATGAAAAGAACTTTATTTCAAAGAGGGAACTTACATGTAAAAATATTAAGTTTTTAAAATAATAAAAAACAGTGTTTTCACTGTGATGGGGTAACTAAAATGAGTCAAACCTTTGCATAAAATTTCATAATTAATATACATCATCATTTTGGCACAATTTTAATCCGGGTATGTTTTTCATGATTCCACAGAGAAAAGCCCAGGTATCTCAGACAACCATGACCAATGTGTGAATAACAAGGCAATCTGTCCTAAGGGAAAAGCAAAGACAGGGATTGGAACTGTGTGCTGACAGGACACAGAAGCAGAAAGGGAAACAATCCACATTTAGCTTGCTCTGGAGTTCAAGTTTCAAGTGATATTGCTCTTAATCTATTTCTCCCTGACTTGGAAACCTTCAGGCCACCTTGAGAGACTGATTATCAAAACTTTCCCTATTCATTCCCCCACACCCCCAAGGAGGTCCGGGGTCAGACCAGTCTGCACATGCGCCATCCTCACCCACAGGGGCTCCATGCCCGCACCTTTATGATTATGGCTCTATGTGCGCCACGGGAATAATGACTGAAATACCAGCCTTCAGGATATTCTAACTCATTGGTTCTCAATCACTCAATTTCCTTTTCGGCAAATCTCTATCTTCAAATATATATATTATGATTCATAACAGTAGCAAATTTACAGTTATGAAGTAGCAACAAAAATAATTTTATGGTTGGGGTCACCACAGCATGAGGAACTGCATGAAAGTGTGGCATTATTAGGAAGGTTGAGAACCACTGTAAACTGCTAAGAGGCATTGTGCCAGGTAAGGCTCAATTCCAGAACTATGTCTTACTGCTGAAGGACTGGACGAAAGAGAAGAACAAGGGAACATCAAACCCAACAGAAACAGCAAAATCTGTCAAAAGGCATGAAGTTAAAAAACGTGGGTGGAAACTAGTAATCAAAAGTTGAAACATTTCCTGTGTTGCTTGTGGGATGGCAGAAGGCAGGTTTGGTGAAAACACTGGCAGCCAGCATAGAGAGATCAGGAATTCACAAGCCATGCCCAGTTCCACCGGCTCTGTCTGTGAAGCACCCTGGGACAAAGTCCCTCTGTGTTTTCACTCCTTCCCTTTAGCTTTTTCCTGTGTGTGCGCTCACTTCCCGGTCTTGGTACCCTTGCTCTTGCCATGCTTTCTGTAGGCTGCTGCTACACGGCTTCTTATTATACTTCCCCCATCACTCTGCCCTTGGTACCCTTGCTCTTGCCATGCTTTCTCTGCTACACGGCTTCTTATTATACTTCCCCCATCACTCTGCCGCATACTCTAAGCCATGGAAAGCTGGCCTATGTTAGGTGAGGGATAATTCACCTCTGCTTGCATCCCAGGTTCTTTCTGGATGTGTCAGCGTCTCAGAGCAGATTCCATCATATCTCGACTCTCAATGCAACCGCTTTCTGTGTGATGCTGTTTCCAGTAACACATTTTCCCCTTCTCTATGCTTCTTGAAACATTAGCTCATATCTCTGCTACTCTGTGAAGTCCTTTGTCAGAATTTCCTTCACACTGCGTTGGAGACACACTTGCTCTTCCTTACTGGGACCTTGCTGTCCTCTGATAGCTAATTCGTACTGTGTTAATTTCTATGTGACATTTCTCATCTACCTAGAATTAATTTTTGATATTTCCTAAAACCAAGTTTTAAAAACATTTTACTGCGATTCACAGTAATATATAAGCAATGATAATATAATACAAATATAGAACTATATGCAGTAGTAAAGTAACAATATTTTGTACTTTTTATGGTACTTACCTTATGAATTGCAAAGTTATCAGGAACTACAAAATGAAAATCGCTTTCCTATGATAGTTGTTTATCAATTAGTTAGAAAACAATAATTTAGCAAAAGTTATCACTTGATTCATGAAGTTTGAAGACGGGCTTACAGGTTTTTTGGAAGGAGAAGTTGTTTGTGAAATGCTGGAACTCAGTAGCTGCGGACTGAGAATTTTACAGTCTGGAATTTCAAAACCACGACTAGTTTCTACACACACAAACACACACACACGTTATGCGGTAGCATTATATATGTATAACATATACAATATTGTATATGCTATAAAAAGTGTAAGACCCAAACAGACTGTTAGAAATTCAAAGAGACAAACAGTAAAAACAGAAAAGATAACAGAACGATGATATTAAATGTTTTTCATACCTGAATTTCTCCTGTAATTGGATGAGAGGCAACCTTTGTTGCATCAGTAGGCTGAAATATAAAGACCACATATTACATTAATAAATATTCTTAGGTGCCTTCATTTTAACTGTTTTTTTTTTTTAAATTAACTTCAATTGGTTGTAGCACACTGACTACAACATACATTTTATCCATTTGGTTGCTTCAGAATTATAGCATCTACTTAAAATTCTCATACTTGTTTAAGGATGCATAAACCTGACTTTCATTTTGAAAAACCTGTATCGAAGCCATGGTTTTATATCAGCAGTATTTTCAATTCCTTACAAAAATCAATTCTTTTTGTTTAAAACATTTTGCTTACGGATTTCGAGGTTTTAAAGAGCTACTTAGTAATGAAGCCGTGTTTACATAAGACTGCCCAGGAGCACAGAAGCTGCAGTGAAAGCCATCCATGTGCCTCTTCTAGCTCACTGAACAGTGAAGCACCCCAAAAAACACTTTCCTACAGACAGGAAATTTAACTTGAATTAAAATTTATCTTTTCGGAAAAGTTTTCATTTCCCTCCAAACTCCTTAGGCAAATGGAGCTTTCAAAGTAGTTCGGAAAGTAATCTAGGGGTCAGATGTGGCGGCATACACTTTTAATCTCAGCGCTCAGGAGGTATAGGTTCATGGACCACTGTGAATTCAAGGCCATACTGAGCTAGCTAAAACAAAATAATAAATTAAAACAGTTGATATATTTGCTTGTGGATTTTTATTGCTAAATCAAGGATACTGAAATTCTGTTGCACTTCATATATGCATCATGTAAAATTACTAGCTAATATTCTAATAAAGCATATCCTTTCCAGAATAGCTATTGAATAGTTTTAAAATATATAATTATGTGTATCATTATATATGTTTAAGACTTATTAAAATAATTTCAATTCATATTTTATATATATTATTCAAAAGCAATCATCCAAAATTTTGATAATGTTTCAGCGATTAGTTACACACAATCACTTAAATATGGAGGAATGCTCAACAGTGGCCTGGGGAAGGACTTTTGTCTGTGAAGTTAACAGACAGTGAAAGCTACAATTGGCAAATGGAATTATGGTGAACTTACAAGCTTCTCCCTAGCTAAGGAAACAAACAATACGTGCAGACACATGCCTCAGAACAGAGACCGTCTGTAAAATAAGTCTGACAATTTCCTCAATATACAAGGAAGTTCAAAAAACTCAATATTACAAACCAAATAACTATAAAAAAGATGAATAGGTAGTAAATAGGTTCATTATTCAAGGTAAACTTTTATATTTTCACTTAAAAACACACACCACGCACATCACACATGCCGCACACACACCACACACACATACTCCAAACACACACCGACACACATACTGTACACACATACATACGCACATATACCACGCACATACTCCACACACACACCACACACACCACACATACCACACACATACTCCACACACACATACACACACCATACAC
>JABTXL010002926.1:3813619-3913581 GCA_025134845.1 Neodon shergylaensis | reverse complement strand
CCTTCCTTCCTTCCTTCCTTCCTTCCTTCCTTCCTTCCTTCCTTCCTCCTAAATTATGTCTATCCCTTTGCATTTTGTACTGAGAGAGATCTAGCAGGATATATGTATCTTTTGTTTTCAAGCCGTCATAAAGCTAATGTTCTACATAGAAGGAAACTTAGATTTCTGGAACAATGACCTCTGCTGCACATCAAAATTATGAAGTACCACATTGTTCAAAAATTGTCTTTCTTAAAAGCTGAAATATCTGAAGAGATGTGATTTTCTATAGGGACCAGTTAAGCAGTCAGAAGTGGAAAATATTTGTTTCAAAAGATCCTTAGGACTCTTCAGAATATCAATCACTTCACCTCCCAGCTACCTCCTGTCCAGATTAAATGGCCAGAATTGGCCACTTGCAGTGACACGGGGCTTGCCTCACCTTGCTGCTACCATGCTTCTTCTTGCTCACGGAGGGCGACCCTGGCTGCCCAGGGCTGGGAACAGAGCTGGATCCTGCTGACGTGGGACCTGAATGAGCATGAGACCCTTTCTCCACGACTGACGACATGACCAGTGGGGACTGCTGGAGCGAGACCTTCTGCAGCTCCGCCGCCAACTGCTTGGGATCAACCCCTGGGGACTTTGCCTTGTCCACTAGGAGAAAACAAAGGCGTTACGTCTTGGGTCTATATGTCAGATGCACCGTGACACTTGTTGGAGTTCTAGGTGATGACTGAACACTATTTAAAGATTAAGTTAAAATTCCAAAACCAAATGTACTCAATGAAAGTTTTATGTATCTATTTTTAGGGAAATCGAGACTGCCCAGATAGGAGTGTTATAATGATGAGTTACAGGGGATCTGAAGTCCTATTAAGTCTTCAGAAAAATACTTTGAATATTTTATTGAGTGAACTCTGGGAATAACAAAATACCTACTTTATCTCCCAAGAACTTGCTTGTATGAAAATATTTTCTCTTTTCTAAGTCTTCCATATTCTTTATAGAAAAAAATTCACAAAGTATATACTTTGTGAAATGAATATATGAACTGGCTTGTTTATTTCAGTAACCAAAAGTTCCTAGTATCATTATAATAACAATAGCAAAAGGCCAAGTTGTGCTTCAAAAATAAGTAGTAACTGAAAACTATATGATTAAAAATAGCTCTGTGGATTGCCTTCACAAGATGAATTCATATTTTAAAAATTTAAAACATGAACTCATACAGTACATATTTAATATAGTTTTCTTGCTTACTCTAACAGCTAAAGATGCATGTTTCCCCAGAATGCTAATATTGTAGCTAAAACACTTTTGGCGTCGTTCATGATCACATTCTTGTATGTAAGTTTATAATTTTCTCTGTATCTATGTCAAAACAAACTACTTCTGTATCGACCTCTTCACCCATAGTTGAAGTCAGACTGTGGCACCTACCAGCTTTCGGTGGCTCGTGCAGTTCCAGGTGTTGGGGGTTTTCCGAATCTGACAACATATTGAGGTCCCTAAAAATGAAGACAGGTCATTAAGAAAGACATTGAGGAAGATTGCAACCGAAGGTCCCTTTCCCCACCTGTCTTGATTTCCTTTCCAGAAGGTCAATGAGAAGTGGTTCATGGTACAAAGCAGCTCCCGGGCATGCGCACCCTGCTGGCCCAGTCCATATTAGCAATGTCATTAAAAGTCAAAGCTGATAAGAATGATCATTTAAGGTGAAATCTTTATAGATTAAACGCAAGTCACTTCAAAATATTACACACGTTGGGTTCTGGCCTTCTTTCAAGTGGAACATATTTTAATAAAAGCACGGAAGGGAGAGTTGTGACACCTTATAGGTAGCTGTTGGATTCTGGCTACGTCCTAACCTTCGATTCAGAGCTCAAGAAGACCATCGACTTTGAATTCGCTTTATTTTCTCATTCTGAAACACCTGCTGAGGGGCAAAGGTTCCACCTTAACAATTTAAATCAAAAGAGACATGGCGAGCCAAAAAATGGAAACAGAAAGATGGGGAAAAACTCACAGTCTTACACATATTTCTGCTTCCCCACTTTGCTGATTAATGATGCTCTGTACTTCCTCGTATGTCTTAGAGGTTAAGGGGATCCCGTTCCATTCCAAAACCTGCATCCCTAGAAAAACAAATTTGAGTACGAAATCAAACACGTGTGTTATCTGTAGTCTTAGCTCACAGGGCACAAAAGATTTTCTGTGCTTTTCAAAGCCAAATCAGCACACATTTCAGAGAACACGGACACAATGTTCTCCAGAGCATCATGTAGTTGGACACAAACTTACCTGAATGTATAATACATGTTTAAGACAACCATGCAAAGTTTGCCTTAAAAAAAAAAACCTGTTAATTCTTACCAAACACATGCATTCTGTTCACACTTCCGTAAAGAAAACCATATTGAATAAACAAACAGGTAATTGCAACCATTAGCATTAGATTCCTTTTATGGAACAAAGTGGTAAAAAAAAAAAGTCATCAGGATTTCCTGCTGCAGCTCTGCTCTGGTGCTTTGTGTCTATTTCAAGGCAGGCAGACGTTTCTGAACAGAACAGCAACAGCGATCTAGGAAGGTCAGCTTTGTGGGTCTGTGACCTGTGCGGTTAGTACAAGGTTCTGTGTTCAGAAAGGCTATGTGCTCTGCTGTCATCTTGAAAAATCTACTTTTTTCATTTTTTTCACTGAATCTAATAAATTATGTATTCTTCCTGCCTGGTCAAGGCATTTCATTTATGCTATCTATCTGAAAAGACAATTTTACTCAAAATAATAATATATTTAATATTTAAACATTTATACCCAGAGTTTTTGGTTCATTTTGTGAGTTGTCAAAAATAACCTAAAAGTGCATGTTTGACCTCATTCACATGGCCATAAGATATAGCTATATGAAATGGATATATATGGCTGAAAATAATCCAACAGAGTACCCAAATATTTGTGAGCGCTGTGAGCTTCCTTCTAGAGAAAATATCTGTATGCCATTATATAGTAAATTAAAAATAATAATTTCTGAACAGCTTTAATTATACTTCACACTGTAATTTGCTATTGCTTACTTCAGCGCTGGTTCAATGGGAAAATTCAAATATGTAGATATGGTTGTGTCTTTAATTTTCATTATATAGCATACATCTGGAGGCATGTTACCAGTTGCAATTAAGTGAAGGAAATGCCTTTATACTAGAGTCGAGTAACAGAAAAATCCATCCAAAGGCTCACAGTAACACAGAGAAAGACTTTTCTATAACTTACTCCAAGAAAACTTTATCTTCAGAGGAGTCTTAGGTTTATTTCAACAATCCCAGCTGTTGTATACAGAAAATAAGAACATTATAAAAAGATGTTGGCTCTAAGGATAACTCAGTGCAGAGAAAGCAGAAAGCAAAAACATCTTTAAAGCTAGGAGGAAAAATCTACATTTATTCTGAATTGAAAACTTAATGCCATAATAATCCAGATATTATCCCCTCATATTTCTACAAAATCATATTCTGTGAAAATAACCCCAGATCTATTTTTTTCTACTGTGTTTACCTTCTCAGGTTTTTACATCTTGGAACAAAGGGAACATGGAGAAAACTTAATTATCTAGTGAAATAAAGAATGTGTCTAATCATAATGAAGGAAAACACATTTTATATCGTCAGTAACATTTCCGACCATATTCTTGCCACAGCATGCATGTGGTGCTTTTAACTCCGAGCTCGGCTCTGCCCCAGGGAAGACACCAGCATTTCTCTTCCACTCACCCTTTTTCACGCTAGTCAGTGCAGCGGCAAAAGCTAAAAATATTCCACCAGGTCTTTTGTCCTGGTTTGGTGCCCATGTTGATGTACAAGAAAAAGGGTCACTACTTTCAGCATAGTTATACTTCCCATTTCAATGTCTCTCAGTTCCTGAAGAAGAATGGAATACAACCTCTACTCATTTCATAAAACATATTCAGAATTATGATTTAAATATTATGTGATTTCAAGCCAATGTATTTGATTCATCACAAGAACAAACGAAGGCTAATAACTGCAGAATCATCCCAGTAGATACATAAAGGACACCTGAAAGTATTTTAAGACTTTACAACATTAAGAATAAAGTTGATTTAGAAGAAATATGTATCCTCACAGTTTAATACATTTATAATAAGCCAATGGTTAGTGTTATAATGAGTGGGAAAGACTGAGCAATTCTCTCCATGATCTGGAATAGAACAAGGATGACCACGCCCATTATTTACTGAGCATAGGTCTTTAAATGCTACTTCAGTCAGTCATGCAACACAAAGACAGGCCAGGAACTGGGGCTAGGGGATAGCGGCCAAATTCTTCTCACTGCTTGCACACACAATCTTACAACTAGAGAACCACAAATACATTATCAAATAACCATTTAGCAAGTTGCAATATACAAGGTCAACACATAAAAACCGTAGCATTACTGTAATGACAGTGTATTAACTAAAACATAAATCAAGAAAGCACTCTTTTATAATGTTACAAAATTTAAAAAACAGAGCAGCCAGGAATAACTTTATTCAACTATGTGAAATATCTTTAGAATAAAAATATATAAAGCGGTTATGAAAGCCATTGTTGGGGACACAAAGAAATGGAAATATGATTATATAGCCACAGTCTTCAAGAATCAATCATTTTAAAATGCTTATGTATCCAAATTCTCCTGCAATCCCTATTAAATATCAAAGACACTGTTCACAGAATGGATAGAGTTAAATACGTTTGCAAGTCCAAAAGCTCCTAAACGTGGGTATCTAATCTGAGAAAAAACTGAAGCAGGAAGCCTTGTACTACCACACTTAAAATTATTTGATACATTTGTCAACTATAAAACTAAAAAAAATTTATATAGACTAATATGTACAGAATCTTTTTGAAACTTACAAGTGTTATTTTACTATTTATTAATTTAGATGTATTTTCTGTTTTTTTTTTTCTGAGACATGGTTTCTCTGTGTATCTTTGGCTGTCCTGGAACTCATTCTGTAGACCAGGCTGGCCTTGAACTCACTTAGATGTATTTTCAATCTTAAATTACATCTTTTACTGGATTATAGAAAATTTTCTAGAAAATACTATGCATGTTTAATTCTAGGATTAGAAGCAAACAATAATATTTTCATGTATTTAAGTTATATCGAGATATGTTTTAAGTGATCTGTCAAATGGGGAGTGTCTAGTTGACATTCTTACTTATATGACAATATTAATTGATGTTGCAGACATTTAAAAGCTGAAGGTATCAGTGAACAAACAGGAACCTGACCCGTGCTTTGTAATTTTAGGGTAAGTAATGAAAGGAACAAGGCTGATATAGCTCCTCATTTCTTTTTGTCCCTCTTCTAGGCAGATGCATGTATCACCCATCCTGGAAAGATTCATGAAATTAAAGTAGGGGATCAGTTTTAGCAAAGAAATTGTGGTTGCTTGTGTGGTCCATGGAAGAAGGTACTGCCTTAAAGAAAAACTGCTTCAAGATGTCCGTAAGTTCTATGGCTTCTGTTATATCCAGAATTTCTCTTGTAAACACCAGGGCAGAATAAGGAAATCACCTAGCCTGGAAGAAGTGCTCTGGTTTTGACAGGCATTTTCAGAATTACGGGTTATTCTCAGTGTTCGAGAATGTACAGTTACTAATCAGACTTTTTTTTTTTACTGAATATAGGACAAAAAAAACTATTAAAGAAAGCAATTAAATTTACTACCAATAGTTAAAGAGACAATTGGAACTGATTACAATCAACTTGTTGAAACATGTGATGTATTTTTTGTACTTCAATATGAATATTGGAAATCCATGCTTACACAGAGAATATAACAGAATAAGATTTGGTATGATTTGTGTCCCAGCCTTGAGATTGTTGTGATAGGATTTTTCTTTTAGTTCACAGCGATCACTAAAACAATTGACCATTATGGTCCATTATGTCCTGGAAGGACTGATATGCATGTCAAAGCCAATTTATTACTATAATCTATTGTCTTAGAATACTGCGTATTATTAGAACAAGATAACATCAGAAAGTGACTGAACAGTCAGAAGAAGATAATGGGTATGTGGGCATAATCTGATGGATCCTCAGGAAATAGTGTAATATGCATAACGCCACGATCTCATTTTAAGTAGATTTCAGTTCAGATATAAAATAATTTCATAATTGAACTTCTTAGTTGATTCTGTTACTATGCCTAGGATGGATGTTTTTAATGACATTCTTATTAAATGCTCATTATTTAGCATATTAAAACTATCACATCTGAAGAATGGCATGTCTAGTTAATATAAACAGACCAAAAGAAAAAGTATTGACTTATGCAGAGATGAGCAGCTAACAGAATGGACAAATGGTGTTAGAGGAAGGGACGAAACACCCAAATGGCCACTCCTACTTTAGATGTCCAGGTGGAATCATTAAAGGCCCTAACTATTTTTGTCTTTAATCCTTTTAAATATTCATTTGAGGGCTGGAGAGATGGCTCAGCGGTTAAGAGCATTGCCTGCTCTTCCAAAGGTCATGAGTTCAATTCCCAGCAACCACATGGTGGCTCACAACCATCTGTAATGAGGTCTGGTGCCCTCTTCTGGCCTGCAGGCATACACACAGACAGAACATTGTATACATAATAAATAAATATTAAAAAAATAAATATTCATTTGATATATTCTTAACTGTTTTAATGCCTTGTAAATGTACTTCACTCAGATAATGGATTTTTAACACTGAATATCGAATATCATCACTCTGTAGACCAGGCTGGCCTCGAACTCAGAGATCCGCCTGGCTCTGCCTCCCAAGGGCTGGGGTTAAAGGCGTGCGCCACCACCGCCCTGCAAATATCATCACTTTATTTCAGGAAAATTGTTTCCTAATAAACACAGGTGCTATTAAACGGGTGGCAATGTCATCATCTCCACTGAGTACACACAAAAGGAAAATATACTTTTAAATGGTGGATTGAATGCACAGACTATTGCAAACATTTCTGAGAAATAATTTTAAAACCCCACATAAATGAGTCAGGAGGAAAACTGTAATTGAAAAGTCGGTTTTGACAAGGAACCTAGTAATTCATCTTTAGCATTAAATGGAAGATTTTAATATTCTTATAATTCTTTTTTATTATTATTATTTTTTAGTTTTACAAGGCAGGGTTTCTCTGTGTAACAGCCCTGGCAGTCCTGGAACTCTGTAGACCAGGCTGACCTCGAACTTAGAGAGATCCATCTGCCTCTGCCTCCTGAGTGCTGGGATTAAATGCGTGCACCACCACTACCTGGCTTCTTATAATTCTTAAAATAAGAAGGAGAATGGGAGTTGGCAGGGGACTGAGACAGAGGGAAATGCGGGAAGATGGTCAATGTGTTGAAATGTTCAGTTACAGGATAAATGATTTGGGAAGCCAACATTCATGGTGAGTGTCATTGGAATCATTCTACTGTGTCCTCCATATTTGCTGAATAATCTTAAATTTCATCACCAATAAAAAGTTATATATAAGGTGCAGTATGTGCTAATTCACTTAATTATTAATTAAGTTTATGTACACATATATCAGTTTAAGAATGTAATAAAGCAGGGAGATTTTCTGAGGAAAATTTAAAATGCATTTGGCATGTTGAATATTGTTCATAACATATATTATATCGATAAACTGCACGTGCTGTTTGAGCTCACCGAGAAGCTGGCTCTGGAAGCAGGGTTAAGCACTACCTCCTCTACCAGACTCAAAATGCTTGTGTCAAAGTGCCTTTTGATGCCCTTCATCTGAGGATGGGTGGCTCCCCGACCCCAGCTGGAACAGGGAAGACAAAACACTCAAGAACAAAAACACTGTATTCTTGAAAACAGCAAGAAAGCGAAGCATTTCCAGCAGATGCTCAGACTGTTCTTGTCTTACGACATAGAAGTCCCTGCTGTGGAAAGGGGAGCTGGAAGTTCAGCGATGGGAAGGAATCTCATTCAGGGACAGAAAGCTTGAACAGGATCTCAGCTGAGCTTCCCCAGTTGGTTTCGGCTGGGCATGAGCATCTCATTTGATGTTTTTATTTTTATCTACACCTATTTGTTTATTTACTTAAAAGTCTCACGGGGGGGGGCGACATTCTGCTCTGCCTGGTACTCTCCATGGGACCGCATGGGACTCTCCAGCTTCCCGCACTAAGCGGCTTCACCACCATGTTTCTGTGGAGTGTTTGGAGGCCCCTGGAGTTGATGATTCTACCCCTTTTTTGCTCTCTCAATTACCTTCACTAATTTTCTTTACTGGATGTTTGGAATGCCCAATTTGATGATATCTTTCTATCGTCTGCTACTTGCCATTTATTCTTTCACTTTTTGTTTGGTATATGCTTATAAAATCACTCAATCGAACATATAAGCATGACTTTGTTATCCCAGACCTAATCCCTCAGTCTCATCCATTGCGTTGCAACAGAACACCGGCTGCATCCTTCCATCCCGTGTGCCAAGACCTGCAGATCCCACAGACCACCCGCTCCTGTCCTCCCGCTGTATCCTAGTCCCAAACTCAAACAGGCTCCTCCTACTCAACCACAGACCGTGCCTGGCAGAAAACCAGCCCCCAGTACTAGCACTAGCTGGCATTCCATGTCAACACACTAGCTGAGCAGGCCAGTATAAGAGGCAACACACAGCCATCACACTCATTGAACAAAACATAAACATGAAAGAGAAACTAAGGAACAAAACACCCACCCAACAGAGACTAAATAAGAAATCACCACCTAGACCAATACTCACCCCGAACCCAGATATCCAGACACCAGCAAAGAACACAATAACAGTCAGGGCAATGTGTCTCCGCTGGAGCCCAGCTACCCTACCACAGAAGGCCCTGGATATTCCAGCTGAAGCACAAGACAAGAACCTTAAAACCAGCTATGTGAAGATGACAGAATCCTTAAAGAGGAAAGGAATAAATTCCCTAAAG
The DNA here is from genome assembly GCA_025134845.1 of Neodon shergylaensis. NCBI lineage: Eukaryota > Metazoa > Chordata > Mammalia > Rodentia > Cricetidae > Neodon > Neodon shergylaensis. The sequence goes on along the minus strand of JABTXL010002926.1, from coordinate 3,904,614 downwards.
AAATCCAGGAAAACACAAACAAAAAAGCTGAGGAAATGAATAACCCACCCAAAGAAAGCCAAGAAAATACAGAGTTGAAGAAGACAAAACAAAACAAAGCTTAAAAAATGCAAAAGCTGTTCAAGACCTGAAAATAGAAACAGAAGGGACAATGAAACCAAAACTGAGGGAATTCTGGAAACGGAAAATTTGGAATCTGAGCAGGAACAACAGAGGCGGGCTATGAATGAAAAGTTTCCTAAAGTTGGAATGCATTTGACTACGGTTCCTCAAGTAGAATAGTCCAGATAAAGCTTGGATTAAGAAGGGGTCGCTATTGTGTTATGAAAAGATTTATTAGCAATGATCTAGGCACAAAAATCCCAAATGATAGTGGGAACTTCTATATAAACATTATCAACATCTGATAATGTATTCTACATCTGGAAATGATTCAAATTAGATTAGAGAAAAATATACAGTAGTTAAAACTCCAATCTCTGTGATCATTTCAAACCTCGGCACTGATGGGTCAAAAACCTGTTAAAATTCTGATCTCAAGGAAAATGGTAGAAACAGCAATTCTAAAAATTATAGAGGTGCACAAACACTGACAAACTTTTCTGAATATAAACTCTGCAGTTGGAAGTGAAAAACTCAGTTTCAAAACACATATTGTGAACAAATTGCACTCATATCACATCTGAAAGATGATATCAATTCTATAAAGGCTCAAATATATACTTTGATATTCAGAAATACAGAGAGCCAAAATCTAAAAGAGATGAGCAATTCTTAAGTTTATATTGAACACATTAAACAAATAAGTTAAATTACATAAATAAATACAATAAACAAATATGTCGCCTACTACCTATTGAACCATTTTTCACACATAATTTCCTTAGAAATAAAAATTTAAAATGGTGAAAAATTACTCTCATTGCCTTGAATGATGTTTCAACGATGTAATAAAATCTTTGTTTAATATTTATTTATTTATTTATTTATTTATTTATTATGTATCCAATATCCTGTCTGCGTGTATGCCTGTAGGCCAGAAGAGGGCACCAGATCTCATTACAGATGGTTGTGAGAAACCATGTAGTTGCTGGGAATTGAACTCAGGACCTTTGGAAGAGCAGGCAATGCTCTTAACCACTGAGCCATTCATAATAAAATCTTTTTAACATTAAATAAGAACAGAACAGCTAGTGTAACATGTTTGGTAATATTAGAGTAATGCTTTATACAAAAAATAAAAATCAAAGTTGCACTACAACTGCTCCACAATTTTTGAGATGTGGTGTATTCTCAGAGAAGTTTATACAGAAATGCAAGGTACCATGTTTGAATTAGACATATAGGTATATAACTACTGGCGAACAAAATATCAAAACATAGATACACAAAGAGAAAGAGAGAAAGACTAAAGGCCTTATAAAACCAAGTAAAAAGAGGGAATGAATTAATAACATTTGTCTCTTTCCACATTAAATAACCAAAAACATGTCATGAAAGGCGTTATGAAGTCTGAATTTGGATCTGGAGGGGATGTGCACAGGCTGCTTTAATAAGCAGTACCAGTGGCCCATACACAAACTTCGGTGGATAAATACTGTGTATGGTCTGTGTAAATACTATATAATAATAACTTATCAAAATACCCAAGACCCACGTGTGTAGGTTTTAACACATTTTACTTAAAATGCCAGAGAATCAGTTCTAAAGGAGCTAAAGACTACAAGCAATAGCAGGAAAAATTTAAATCAAAAAGTAAAACCAAAGCACTTTTTCCAAATAAATGCTTTAGTTAGAATAAAGCAGAAAAGTTATAAATTTTTTGTGATAAACAGATGATTATTATAAAAATATCACTTTAAGCTAGTGAGCTATAAACATATATAACTATATATGCACATATATATGTACACATAGCTCATGAGTATTGCATGTATATGTTACAGAATTTGTATTCAGAATGGTTACATTATCTCAAAGAAAAAACACTATCATAATAAATTTATTTATAATTTACTATGTAAAGATGGTGAAATACATGTTATTTTAAATTGTCTACAGGGAGGTGAATAGTATCTAAAAGTAAACAGTACCACAAGTGGATACTGTGGATGTCACTGACCACAGAGTCTCTGTCCTCGCTATTGCCGCAGGAAAGCGTGCATGCACCCATGTAAGTTAGTAATCCTGGCTGTGCTCCAGGATACATTGTTGACAGAACAGGTGGCAGATGGATGCGGCTTGGGAGCCATCTGTAGCTAGAGACCTGACCTTAGCTTCCCTGAATTTTATTTTACATTTTCATAGCCGCTTTCCATCTAATTTTACCTTTTCATAATAAAATATTAAACTAGATTATTAAAGATTTAAAAAATTACACATCAGTAAAAATCTTGACTAACTGTGTTTTTAAATAAAGCAACCAGCAGCTAATAAACTGACAAAAGAACAACGTGAGCAAAGTAAAATTATCTAATTGTGAATACATTTTCCCATTATATCGTAGTACAACATTACCATACCAAAATTTCACCAACATTGATTACAAGATTTTCTGATACAAATGTAAACAAATTTGCATAATAATTTTCATACGAGTAAAATAATTTAATATGAGTACATTTATTATATTCTATTACCAAATTTCTAATTCTTACCTTCTATAAGTTTTCCTGTGTGTTCTGCACTTCCACCAGGAAGAATCTTGGCAATATAGGCTCCAATTTCTCCACCATGTCCAGGGATTTCTTTACCACCAACAATTCTAATTCCTAGCCCATTACCTGCATTTAAAAAATAGCAAACTGTTAGTTAGTAATCACTAAAGAAGCAAATATCTCTCAAAAGTAGGTTACAGAAAAAGTGGATTAAATACCCAGAAACCAACTCTAAGAGTAGAAACTTGACATCAATAACAAAATTACATTATTCGGATGCCCAAATAGATAATAATAATACATAAGGTTACTGGCACTTAAGTATAATCTACAGTGATTAGATTATCATTGAATGCTTTCTCAAAGTTTGTTATATTCATTCAAATAGTAAATGCTCCCAAATGAAACCACACACACACACACACATATATTTAAATTACAAAAGAATATGTTAAGAAAAACTCTAGAGTAAACAATTTAACTATGAAACAAAGAACAATTAACTACCATAAATATACTCATGACTATTGTAAACCAGACAAATATAATGCCAATGCAGATACAACTTCCTGTAGCATTAAGACCATAACCTACGGTTACTCTTCACTTCCAAATTTTACTCTTCACTGAGTATTGTTTGTGGCACAAGAATATTGTTCCAGGTTATGAATAACTTATTCCTGGTTCTTTACTCCATAACCAGATTGTTCTAGATTACCCATAAATAATTATGATTCTGACCATGAACCGTTGCTGCCTAAGTTGGTGTGCCGTTCCTACATGAACTAAAAACAAGTGAGTACGTGTGTTTTTTGTGACAAACATCAAAGGCTTTTGTACAAAATGTAATACAAGAAAGCAGATCTTAATCTCTAATAAAGTCACAATAGCCTATTAATTTAACTGAATTTTTATTACTTGATATTGGAAGTACTATTCCCTAAGCTTTTCACTCTCGAAATCCTGCCCCTTTCTCACTTTATTCTTCGAAAGTCACATTTTGGCCAGCATCTGCACAGTTCAAGTGTTATACAACTAATTATACTAAATCAGCGAACCTTTCCGTCACTTCTAAACAAAGGTATGTTCTAATATAACACACCCTTCCAGTTCATGTGATAACTATAAACGAACTTCCTTCCTGCTACCTGTCCTTTTTTCTTCCTTCCCTTCCTTCCTTATTTCCTTCCTGCCTCTCTCCCTCTTTCTTCTTCCTCCTTTCTCTCCCTTCCTTCTCATCCCCTGCTCTTTCTCCCTCACCCCTACCTTTTTGTCTCTTATTATGTGGGAATCAGTGGTTTAAAGGATATCTCCATTCATAACACCACAAATGAGAGATGCTAACACCATCTAATCTGTGTCTTAGTGGCTTAGCTACTGAAAGCCGAACAGAACTAAACAGCGGCTCTAAAATATCCTAACTAATGAAAAACTTATTTTAATGCAACATTAAGTGGAATTTCAAAACATAAAATAAGTAATATTTTCAGTCACATAAATTTATAGTTTACACTTCAGGTTTAGGACTTTAAAATTCAGTCCATGGCCATAGAAATAGTTAACATGAGCATAAACCAACCCAGGACTAAGGGGGCTGCCATCCGCCAAAAACTACAGTACTAACTTTATATAATTTTTATTATTAGAGGAATCATTAAATAATTCATAGAAGTTTTAGAGAAATTGAAGAAAGGAAGGAATTCTGCTGCAGGATGCACTTAGAATCTCTGTTCTGTTCTCACAGATTAGGCATTAACTTTCCTTAAGATTCTAAGAATTCCATCCTATTTCCAGGAATTTACTGGGTTCATTTGAAGCAATAGGGCACTGTGACTCTTTTCTCCAGATTTCTGAGTTCTTTGAACACTGATGTTTCTGGGAGCAAGTGTTATCCAGATACCCGGATCTACTGTTCTGCTACCTCTTGGCTCATTCTGCTGGAGTACAGGGAGGATTATTAGGCCTGCAGCTTTCTTTTTAGGCATACAAAAACGTATTTCAATGGAATACTTAGATACTATTGTTTGTGAGAGTCTTACATCAGGTCAAATTTCTGTAATTTAATCTTTTGTGTTTTATTTAAATATAGCAACACTGTACAGTCAAAACCAATTCTGTAAGTGACTTAAAATCCCAAGGTATTATGATATTTTTAATAGTGTGTTGACATATATCATAACTGGAGGGTCTTTTTTTTGCTTTTATTTTCTGTTCCATCTTGCAGGGTCATCCCTGTTCATCTGAGGAAGAAAAATAACGTATGATCTGTTTTTTTATTTGTGAGGGTCTGTAGGTTTTTTATGTTTAATTGCTGTTTTTGTCCTGTATTTCCTTGGTGGTCATGTTTCTAGTTATTCTGACATTGAAAATGACACATTGAAATCTTTGAATATTTATTAATTCCGACAATGATTATTTTATATACTTAAGGGCTCTGATTTTTAGCCCAAACATGTTTATAATTACATATTCTTGGTGAATTCTCTCACTATATATACAGATTTTGCTTTGTGTTATTTATTATTAATTACTTTTGCCATCAAGGTTACTATATAACTTTTTGCAATCCTTTTATTTTCAACTTAGTTGGGTCTTTGGAGCTAATCTAAACACTTAGAAAGCACATTAGCAAATACTCTTTGCTAATGGTGTCTGATTGGTAAGTTTAATCTATTTACTGTCAAGGAAATAGCCTTTAAAAGAATCATATTGCCACTTTGTTGTTCGTTTTCTGCATACTTTATAGGTTTTGACTATTGCCTCCTGTATTTTTACTTTAGTTCATGTTTATTTTATGACAGTGACATAATGTGATTTACTTTTATTTCTACTTATCTATATTCTACTGATATTTCCTTTGTGTTTACTATGAAAGTTTTATATTTGAACCTACTATTAAAACTGTCAAATATCAAATGATGCCAATTTATCTTCAGTTACACATGCAAACTTTATGCTCTCTGGTATGCTCACTATCACAAATTATGGCTATATATATTATATGTCCAACCACATCAATTCATAATGGTTTCACGCCCTTGTCCTTTACATCTAATAGAAAATAAAAATATTACCACAAATCATATAAAGAAAACTTTTGAATGTTGAAATATTATATAGAGAGCTATAAAACAAAAATTTCTCTTAATGAGTGAACTATAAACAAAAAATTATAAAATATTGACAACTTCAGCATTTGGAAGTTGAGTAAATCATACAACAAAGAGAGAAGTATACATTCCAGAGAAATTACTGGCCCGAGAGGAAGAACAGTGGAACTCTGCTTTGCCTTTCTGGACTACTTCTATACCAAGCTCAGCTGACACGTGACTTTAATGGGGCAGAATGAGCCATAAAAACCAGAGGCATTGTTGCTATGGAATGGAGCAAGTAGGAAATCTAAAGATTCTCTAGGTATTAAGTTAGGCCACTAATAACTAGATCAGTCATAGTTAACAAACTCTCTCCATGCTTTTGGGCAAATGGAGTCTTGGAATATAGAAAGCATAGACTAGGCAGAGTCTAAGCCATCTTGAATATCTAGTCTGAAGAAGATAACCTAGATATATAACACAGGTAAGAAACTAGAAAATTTGCTGGGCGGTGGTGGCGCACGCCTTTAATCCCAGCCACTCGGGAGGCAGAGACAGGCAGATCTCTGTGAGTTCGAGGCCAGCCTGGTCTACAAGAGCTAGTTCCGGGACAGGCTCCAAAACCACAGAGAAACCCTGTCTCGAAAAACCAAAAAAAATAAAAAAAATAAAAAAAAAAGAAACTAGAAAATTTAAAACTTACTTGAGCAATTTCTCCCCAATTTATAAACCAATCAAGCAATGTGGTTTTTACATCCTTAGAGGTAGCTGAAAGTCACTTGAGGTGAACTTGTGGCCCATCACCGTCTATTTAGATAGAACTCTTAGACAAATATAAATATAAGGCTATTCAAAGACATCACATGAAAATATATACATAGAACAATCTTGGAACATGACATTAAAATACTTAACAAACAAGCTAAATCATGACATGTAAAATAATCACACATTATAACAAATAAAAATTATTCTATGAATGCCATGTATTTTATAATCCAGAAATCAATTAATATGTGTCTTATTGATAGCAAAGAACAAAGAACCCACGATTGCCTTACTATACCTAGTCAATATCTTGGGCAAAATGCCGAATACATTCATAATAAAGACCTTAAACTAAACTAGAAGTGAAGACTCAGGTATGATTCATATACGTATGGTATGTTCCTATTGTCCTAGTACAATAGGGACAGGAGACCATTCTCCAACTACCCAGTGAGTTCAAGGCAAGCCGTAGTTACATAAGACCCTCTCTCATACAACACAAGACAAAATGACAGAAAAACAAATAGGAAACAAACAAAAAAATGCAAGGTGAAAATAGGAAGATGCTTGCACATTTCCTATTTATAACACTGTCATTGTGAAAGAATAAATGTGTTCCTTAGATGTCAGGGTAGAACAAGGATGCTTGTCCTAACTACTGTATTCAGGATCACACAGAAAATTCTATTCTACGTAGCGCTACCAAACACTGAACATGCAAATTGAAATTGGAATAGTAAATACTTTATTGGCAGATGGCATAATTTTGCATGTACGAAGTCATGAGTATTAGATTAAAATTCTAAGAAGAGTAAATGTGTGAGGTCATAAGCTAGAGGTTAACATGCAAATATCAATTTCTACAACATGTCAACAGATTTTCAAAATAACAATTAAGAAAACTCTTCACAGTTAGCTCAAACAGAATAAAAAAATTAAACACATTTAGTAGGATAAATGCTAATTTTATAGATGAGAAATAAAAATAACAGTGAGAAGTTGTAGAGGAAATCTAAATAAATAAGATGTTGCATATTCATGGACTGGAAATTTTTGTGTGTTTAGGAAGAAGTTTTATGTTTGATCTGTGCTTTCAGCACAACCCCTATCACATCGAGCAGACATCTGTGAAATAAAATGTCATGTCCTTTGGGCATAAGTTAATGAGTGGTATAGCTGTGTCAAATGGTAGTTTATTTTTAGCTTTTTGAGAATTTTCAATACTGATTTCTATAGTAGCTACCACAGTTTTCAATATTTAGGAATACACATATACACATATATTCATATATTTATATATGCAAGTGCATGATATTATATATGCACAATATAATATATGTACAGAAATGTGTATATGATTGCAATAGCAACTGATGAAGAGAGAAGGCATGAATTTAAATGATGGTGGGGAAAGATATATGGAAGGGTTTGGAGAGAGGAAAGGAAAGGGAGCAATGTAATGAATTATAACCTCAAAAAACACAGATGGACAAAAAACAAACCAGAAATAAATGTAAGAAGATACATACTCTACAAAGATACTGAGATTTAATATATAAAAACTTTTACAACTTAGGTGGCAAACAACCCAATAAGAAACAGCATGTTTGGTCCTCAGTTCACTAGGGCTTCTTAGTGGTCACCTGACCATGTCCTCTGAGTGGACGGTCATCTTACCATGGCCTCTGTGTGGACAGTCACCTCACCATGGACTCTGTGTGGACAGTCACCTCACCATGGCCTCTGTGTGGACAGTCACCTGACCAGGCCCTCTGTGTGGACAGTCACCTAACCAGAGCCTCTGTGTGGACAGTCCACCTGACCAGGACCTCTGTATGGACAGTCACCTGGACCATAGCCTCTGTATGGATGGTCACCTCACCAGGACCTCTGGTGGACAGTCACCTCCTATGACAACTATCAGCAAGGACAATGACAAGGGAACCTATCATTGATTGAGGGAATAAGACAAGATCAATATGAGAAATGATTATATAGATAGTTTCTTAAAATTTTTCAGAGACTGTGCCTTTTCCCTCTACATGGGCTCTTATCTGCTCTTCAGGTGCATGCCATAACCACTCAGAAGAACAGAGGCCCCTGATGAACCAAAAGCTATTCTAGCTGCAACTCTCATGGAGACTCCTGCTGAACCAGAGGTCAAACTGCCCAGCAGAAATACAGACAACAAAAACTAGAGGGCCAATCAGGAAACAGAAACAAGGAACAAAACACACATCCAACAAACACAAACTGAGAAAGCAGCACCTACATCTGTATTCATCCCAAACCCAGAAATCTAGGCTCTAGTGTAAGAACACATTCAACAACAGCTAGGTCATTATGGCACCACCAGAGCCCAGATATCCTACTATAGCAATCCACAAATATTCCAACACAGCTGAAGCACAAGAAAATAGCCTTAAAACCAACTTTAGGAAGCCAGAGAGTACTTGAGAGGGACAAGTGGAACTGGGGGGGGGCATTTCACTAAACACAACTGGCAAAAAAAAAGTCAGTGAAAATATTACTAATGACATTCTGCTATACTTGCAGACCAGAGCCTAGCATAGTTGTCACCAGAAAGGCTTCATCTAGCAACTGATGGAGGCAGATGCAGAGACCAGCACCCAAATGTTATGCAGAACTCAGGGAATCCTGCAGCAGAAGATGAAGACAGACTGTAGGAAACAGAGGGGTCAATGATACTACAAGAACACAGTCCACAGAATCAATTAACCTGGGCTCATAGGGGCTCACAGAGACTGAACCAATAACCAGGAACCCTGCATGGGCCTTATCTTGGTCTTCTATATATATAGCTGAGTAGCTTGTTGGTTTTATGGATCTCCGAACAGTGGAAGTGGGGCTGTCTCGGACTCTTTTGCCTGCTCTCGGGACCCTTTTCCTCTTACCGGTTTGCCTGGTCCAGCCTGGATATTATTATGCCATGTTTGGTTGATATCTCTGATAGCCCATTTATGAAGAGAAATGGAGGAACAACAGTTCTTGGGGAGAAGGGATTTGAGGGAAGAACTGAGAGAAGACGAGGTGGGGCACACTTCTGTTGGGATGTAAACTATTAGAGAAGAATGAATAAAAAAGCTGAACAGAAAGTGTACAGGGTAGCTGTACATCCAGAAAACGATGCAGCAGAACTATCATAGATATATACTAAAACTTATGTTTAAATATTTTTAAAACCTAAGAAAAAACACAATAAATTAAATGAAATGTAGAGCATTAAAAGAATGGAATATATTTAGCAACATAGAGGAACATATGACTGATGTATGTTTAACAAAGAGTAATCTAAAACTTCGAAAAGTGAAAATTTAGGTACTAAAATATATTATTTGATTCTGTTCACCAGTAATGCTTTTATCCAATAAACGTGGACTTTCTCAACAGACATAAAAAGTTTAGATGAGCAATTTCTAGGAAAATTTATGATAATGGAAAATTTGAAAACAGAACTGTGGAATGGTCATACAATTCTGTAAGTTTATTAAAACTATTGACCTGAACATTAACAAAGGATATTTGTAATATTTAAACTATACCTTGATGAAACAATAATGGTAATTATGATGATGATTATAATTAATAATAATATGATAAAACACACATTTGAAATTTTCACTCAGATCCAGTGCCTCTAAAATGCATTTTATAAGAATGAATTGATGGAAAACAGAGCACTTGGGATTTAAATATTTTCCTTGTATTTTCAATCTGAATAACAATATATATATAAAATTGAAGTATCTTTCTTTGGTACAAGCAAAAATACCCATTTTACTAGGAAAATAATGCTAGATTTCTAAGTGATGTGTATCTGTGGCAACAGAGAGCAGACCATCCCTCAGTGCACAACCATGCTTCCAAATCCCCAACACAATTGCAACTGAGGAGACAATTGCCTTCCCAAGTCATCATGGAAACAAAGTGAAAGAGGTGTGTGCACACTCGATCAAACTCTTATACAAAGAGCACAACAATGTCTTTAAAAATTTACCAGAATTTTCTGTTTATATGGAGTGGACCTGAAACACAGGTAGTGCACAGTAATTGAGAATGAATACAAGAAACAACCAGGGTATATTTCATCAACTTGAAAATTTATTTTATCTCACACTTCAAATAATGAAAATCTCATTTTTAATGTAAAGATTTAATAAATTTTAAGCATTTCTGGCTCAGGAAATACAAAGAAATACAAAAACGATTATGCTGGAAGTGACGTAGGAACCATGACAATGGAATGAAAGGTGAGATCTAGATTGTATCTTGACGCAATAGATAAAATAATTGATTAGTGAAGAAACTCACAATCTGAGTAAGACTTACAGCTGTCTTAGTAATATGTGACCATGTTGATTTTTTTTGTTTGATGCTAGATTTATGTCAACATTAGGAAAACTGGGCAAAAAACAGACATTGCTTTTTGAGCCATTTTCTTGAGTCCAAAATTATCCCAAATAAGAAGCCTACAAAGTCCATTATCAGCTTTGATCTATAAATAGACACAAGCAATCTGATGGCTTAGCACGATTGTCAGTGTTTACCTTGGACAAATACAGAAAAATCTGATCCTAAGATCCCTAAGCCTCTATTTTCTCTATCCTCAGCAACCATTGCATTCAAGAGAGCAAACCACACCATCATGCGGTGACCATGATACTTCCTGAAGCAGTAATTATGAGCACTGCCAAATCACGCTCTGTTAGGAATGCAGAAAATGAACATAGGATCTGTACCACTCGAGTGACTCTTCATGCACAAACCATGTCATTAATGCTTTTTGTATTCAAATGAATTGTCTGCTATTTTTGGAAATGTGCCATAAAACAGATATAAATGGTTGCTTTCTAAAATTTAATGAGTCATTCAAGCCGAAAAATAAATATGTATGTCAATATGACATTAGAATTAGAAATGACCAGAGAGTTCAGTTTGCTTTACCTGAAACTGTGTGATCCTTCGAGTCTCTGGCTATTTTTACTCTTGCATGAGGAAAGATGTAGTGCATCGTCTTGCCATTCATTTGCAGAATCTAGGCCATAGAAGGGACTCGGTAAAAATAAGTTATAAAAACCCTTGAAATACATTATGCAGAAGTACACTTGTTCAATTCAAAGCATACCAATTAAATCAATGAGAATATACCAGATGATTCTTGACTGTTGGCAACTGGAGACTTTACACTCACACTGCATACTGCTTAAGTTAGTTTCTGAGTTCACTATGGTGTTTCATTTACAACCCATCTCTCCTGAGGACTGACTTGTCTTATTTGGGAAATCAATGAGCATGTATATCTGTTTTTGAAGGATGTTTCAGATGATAGTGATATGTACTTATTATCGATGACAATGAATAATTTATATTTGAGAAATTCCAGCTCTTGATTTCACACTTGAAAGTCCGGCAGTGGAAAGGCATTGTTAACTTTAAGTAATTAAATGAAACTAGTGGAGAAATCTCAGAGACTATTCCTCCCTTCCTGTCAGATCCCTGACACCATACCTGGGTCTGTGACATATTTAAGGTGCTGGAATTTGTTGTGAAAATTTTACTGAGAAGATCTATTACATCCATGTTCAGAATAGTTCTGTTGAAATGAATAAAGACTTTGTTCATTCAAATGCTCCCTGGTTCTGTCCTTCTATTCGAAAGTTATGTGACTGATGGGGGAGATTTCTTGTTACTACAGGAGCCCCTCCTGAAGCAGGGGCAGCACTGAAGCTGCTGTTGTGTCTGTGGTTCCCAAACTATCACACGACTGGACTTTCCTTTTAAATGGTCTTAGGTTTAACTGTTTGTTTTAAAATTTATTCTGTGCGTCTTTTACATCATGTATCTTGATTCCATTCATTTCCCATCCTTTCACATCCACCCTCAGCTCCTGCATCCCCAACAAAATAAAAAAAAATTAAGAGGAAAAGGAGAAAAATAGACAAAAAGAAAAAAATCTCTAATGTGACACAGTGAGTCACAGTAAAATCCCTGTATTCGTTTATCTCTACTTGCAAGTGTTCATTGCAGAGTCAACTGAGGCCTCTGGTTTCTACTACACTGTCAATGCTGGGCACTCACTAGGACTCCTCTTGGGTACCCTGCTGTTGAGATTATTCCTTAAAATTAGTGTATGCCACCTCAACCTTATTTCGGTGATTTTATGACTTTATAAAGATTTCATGACAATTTAAGGCATTTATTCAAAAATAAACTAAGACAACACTATTTTGCATTTAGAGTTTCTTTCTGTTTTCTATGTTTATTCTCTAGAAAAATTTCACAATGCATAAACTGCAGTTCTCAAGAACAGGCAGGGTTTTAGTGTGTTCATGATAGTTTTATCAGTGAATTATTATCACATTTTAACTGGTATCTGTGATGTTGGATTACTGAACATCTTCATTTCCATGGTGGTTTCCTTATAATATGTCCACACAATTGCACAAATTCTAAGACTTTGCAACCAGCATCATGAGTTCACTTAGTAAAATATTAAATTTTATAGTTATGATTGCTATATACGAGTCAATAGAGAGCAGAATCACAATTGCAGGCAAATATTGACAGAGCCTCTGAAAAATAGGCTTACTGGGCAGCTGTTTGCTGTTCTTGTATCAATATTATCAAGAGCATGCCCAGGGAAACCAGAGGGTTGTGATACACCAAGGTGCTGGACTCTGTCACCACCATCTTCTGATGATTGTACATCATCAAGACTGCCACCTGCATAGATACCAGAAAATGCATTGTTCTTTCCTAACCACAAATATTTTTATGGGATGAGTCTACATATTTATGAAGCAATTAAATTTGCATTAGTATAATTTGTATTTACACGTCCACTTTGAATAGCATAAATGCTTGCTATAGAGAAATATGTCTGCCTGTTTCCCCACACTGTACTGGACACTGCACACCTACATGTCAGGGTATGTAGGGCAGACAACTCCTGTGTTATATCATAATCAAAGACATAAGACATGGTTATACCAAAGCATTAGGAAAAGAGACTTTCTCCAGCTTTGTAGCAAGATAGCACTGGTAGTTTCATAGATGTCCTATGGCATGAGGGGGCTTATTGATGACAATCTGAATGGCCAGTATGCTTAGCAAAGTTACCGGAGTCTAGGGAGAGAAAACAGAGTGTTTATCTACAAATAAAAGAAAAAGTATGGTCCCTTCAGAAGAGGTTATATACCTAAGGCAGGAGCTCCACGGGGTTTGCCAATGACATGAACTTTACTGGGACAGTGGGGAATATTGTTAGAGACCACAAATGGTGACTTATTTTTAACAACCATCATCAAAGAATATCAATCCTCTTTATATAGAAAAACCTTAAAAATAAATAGGATTGCATGATCTGTTTGTTTCACAAAGAACATTTAGATTTCCCTTGAATAGTACAAATATTAAAATGTACATATTTGGAAGGAAACAAATGCTGCATTGGTGAATTTGTAGTTAATATGATTATAAATCTAATACTTTTTTTCCAGAAATAGTACTGCATGTATGTAGGGTTTTATATACAAATTTTTATAGAAGACAAATTCATGTTTGAATTAGTCAGTTGGACTTTATCCTCTTTCCCCCAGAGCATTTTGTGAGAATAAATTCTTGTTATGTATGTTTCAAGTAATAGCATCTTTGTTTATTGGTATCAAGAGCTCAGTATTACCTTTTATTACCAGACATGCAAAGACGAAAATGAAATGAGAATGCTTCTAGACCAAAATAAAGTTCTTGATTTAAAGGAGAAAACAGTATTTGAAGACAAATATCAATGCAGGAAAGCATGAACTTAACATGTAATTAAACTCTGAATGCTATATATTTAAGGCACATGTTATCTCCTATATAGATATAGAATCCACTTAGAAAATGTATAAAGAAAAGCAAAGAAATTATTAACATAAAAATTAATATGTCTGCTACTTGTTGAAGGAAAGGCTATGATTCACAAGGGGCGTGCAGGTTTCTGTGGCAAGCCATGCTCCCTGTCTCAGCTATTGGGGTACTCGTATGGCTGTTCACTTTACAGTAGCTTATAACTTTATGATTTCATTATTGCATAATGTTTTATAGTTTAATTGATACTAATTCAAATTAATTTTTGCAAATGTAAGACTTCTATCAGCAATAAATTACATTATGATCGTTATGTTCATTTAACATGGATCTTCATCCTTCTGTTTGTTGAACTAGCTAGAATTTTATGAAATGATCTTCAATAAACCTCTTCTTTATTTTCTTATATTACACTAGTCTGCAAGTACATATTTAAAATGGTACTATGTCCTCAAAGTTACTCAGATACACATGTCAGTATCAGAAAACTAAAAACAAAATGTTATTTGTAATACATGTATTTTGTCTATCTAAATAGAATAGAACAGAATTTTTAAATTCATTGGAATAGATACAGATTACCTCCATGTATTCTCAGACAACATTATGTAACAATTTAGTTAAAGACCTCTTGAGTATTCATAGAAGAGTGTTTGATTGCAAGAGGAATTTAGATTTGTGGTTTCTATAGCAGCTGTTATGATTTTCTTAACATATTTAACATTCCATTGACTTTGTCCAGGCTTGTAGGGAGCACTAAGCTACAGAGACCCAGAAGGGCAATAAGTGATAACTATATTGGTTTCATTATTGTGCACATTCCTAGACAGATCTTTATGATGAGAATCAAAACAAAACTATAAATACAATGTTAAGAGTAACAAAAAATACAATTCAATATAATGATATATTAAGATGTAAAAGACCCAAAAGTACATAAAGATTTAGTCAATATTGTCCTAAACAATATGTTAAAAACAAGAAAAGAGAATCTTTACATTATTTTTATCACACATATGTATATTGCACAATGTTCTTGCAATCTCTTTAAGTAGTTCCATGTATTTTCTTTTCATTCATTACCAGAGATGATATATCCATAAAATAATCATCTACTGCATGAATGAATCATTTAAGTTGTCTGGTAAAAACATCACAATGTGCACCAAACTGATAAAACAAAGTACTATTTTCATTAAATTACCAAAAGGAAACACTCTTGAACTTGACTGATAAATATTTTGGTTAACAGATTCGCCTATTTTGGGATTTTGACTCTTGTTGTTAATAATTCCAGGACTGTTCACTTACCTGCTCTTGATGTTGACTGAGGGGTCTAGAGTGAACCAATCTTTCTGGCAATTTCCGGTCCAGACCATGGCTATTTTCCAAGCGAGACTCCCTGGGTTTATCAAACCAATCTGTTTCCTCCCGACGCAAGTGGTAGGCTTTGGAGACCAAGGAAACATCATACATTGCGACTGCAACTGATACAGGTGATAGAGGGAAGCAAGTGTCTGCAGTATTAGCATGCACTGGGCTTGTGGAGCACAGCATGCATCTCAGACATAACCTGCGTCAGAACTAGACACATTTCCAACAGTATCTACAAAGTTTCGGGAAACAGAATAATCTAAAGAAAAAGAGGCACACATATGCACAACATCTCATAGTAAATAAAACAATACAAAATTACATTTTAAATCAGTATAAATGAAATTTTGGTGACAATAAAAAACAAAAGTATATGAGGATAATTTCATTCAACTGAAGCCCATCAGTTCCTACATAGATACCTTACCCTGCAACCCACCATGCATGACCAGACATCAACAGGAAATACACTGTGGGCATATGCAAGTGTCTCTTAACTTTCCACTTTTGTGTAAGTCAAGCAGTAGGCTTCTGGCTACAGCACTGAGTGAATATATTTTTTGAAAATTATGACATTTCTATGATAATCATAGAATAAAAGCATTTAACCCTAAGATACCCTATGTATTATTGTGAGAAACGTGTACTAAAAGAACTTTAGAGCTTAATAATAAAAATATATCTAAAATACGTATATATTGAGGATCTTTAATATAAATAAAATTATGATTAACTGAATTTTAGCACTGACTTAGAAATTTGACAACTACTTTTTACTAACTTACCACTGTGATAAAACTTGATAGTATATTTGGAAATTTTAATCACATTAAAGCATTCAAATATAAATTTAAAAATTTCACCTAATTAAATCAGAACTTTCCAAGTTTCTTTAGCATATTGCAAAGTGACAATTGTACTGAACGGCTAGCACTGAATAGGCATATATTACTTCTTGGCATTCCTTGGCCATATTCTTGCTCCCCTCAGCAATTAAAAGCCTTTGGAAACAATGTATTATTGCTTCTCAAGTGACAATTGAAATGGCCTGTTCCCTTGCTCAACCTGGTACATGATGCTTTCAATATTATTTTCTTTAAATGGCAGCTTCTAAAATGCCACAGACTGAGCTCTCTTGTCCATGTTGTTGAAGGTGGCTTTCTGTGTCTACTTAAAAAATCTCTCCAGAGACTGCCATTTCCAGCATTTATATGCTGGTAGAACAAGACAGCCAGTGTGCGCATCTCTGTTCAGCTGTACACTGTAGCCTTGCACACCAGCTGTACACTGTAGCCTTGCACACCAGCCACACCACCTCTCCCAAGTACACGTGGAATGGGGAGTGGCATAGCATGGTTCCACTAATTTTAGAGCTGATGCCCGGGTTGTGGCTACATATACTCTTGGCTGATTTACCCATTACACTAGCAGCTGCTTGAAGAGGAAATTTATAATTCTTTTGTTATTTTTTCCTCTTTCAATTTTCTCCTCCCACTTATTGGAGCATAGTGTTTAATAAAGTATCACAGAATGAGTGAAACATAGACTTATTTGTCATCATCTAAAGAAAGAAGTTAAATATCATAGTTATGATAGTTTTAGATAAATAACTTCTCTTTATATACCTTTTTATAGATATCCAATATTCTTTTCATAATCTACTTGATAATTATTGTTCTAAAGAACAGTAGTAATTTGAAGCTGAGTGAATAAATTTACAAAATTATTCAGTATAACAAATGCTTGATAAATAAAACAATAAACCAGATAGTCATCAGTCAGTGACTTACTAGATTATAGTTAACTTCACTTAGGAGAAAATAATTTTGTATAGGTATTAAATATATTTATCATTCAGTTTTAAGGGTTTGATTTTTCCTAAATAAAGGATGGGCAGTGATGGTGGTACATGCCTTTAATCCCAGCACTCGGGAGGCAGAGTAAGGTGGAACTCTGTGAGTTTGAGACTAGCAGAGTCTATAAGAGCTAATTCTAGGACAGCTAGGACTGTAACACTGAGAAACCCTGACTCAAAAAACCAAAAATAAATAAAATAAAGTAGAAAATAAAGTAAAAATTTATCATGTTTTCATCATGTGGTTATTCTGAATAATACAGGCTTCCATTCGAATATGTAACTTCCCTAATTGCTTTTTAAATACAACTGTTTAAATATGTTTTAGGGGGTCTCTGGATTTTACAAATATGACAGAACCTCAACCTGATCCAATTTTTCATCAGTTTATCTTCAATTCTGATAACTTATTTTGATTTTTGTTATTTCCAATAACAGTCTCATATGTAACTGAGCAAAAAAGGTATCTGCTGCCTTTTACAGGACTATAGACTCAATCTAAGCTACCAGAGTGACTCTGCTCCTGTGTCACACCTGTCTTCCTCATGGAGTACCAGGTGTGCTGAGTCAGCTGCTCCTAATTGCTTGGGTTTGATCTGCTGTGGTGGAACTATATTACAAATGAATCTTAGAAAATGTAAAATGTATGTTCCATGCTGATTCAAGTAATTTTATTTGTATTCCTATCACTACAAAAACTTCAAGTATTTGCAGGATATACAAACAATGAAAACCATTTCACATTTTACTTTGCACGTGTTCTAAAGATACCCAGTATAACGCAATAACAAAGTTACTAATGAAATTCAATTTGTTATAGCCTTTCCCCTAGTTATGCATCGATATTCTTTATGAATGAATTTTGTCTGCTTCATTTTAAAATATATTTTAGTTCTCAAATTTCCATCCAATTATACATTTTTTTTTTGCTTTGGCACAATCTTTATTTGCCTCAAAACTGTATAGGATGTGTGCTATCTTATCATGTTATCATCAAACAAAAGTTCAGTCAGTGATTACGTCTATAAACAAAATTTAGAAATAAAAATACTTAGGTAATTTAATACGTATGGAATCAAATAAATGTCACATTTTGGGCTAGTTACAAATATTCACATGTCCAACATCAAGTTACAAATCTACCACGTTTCTGAGGAATAATACTATTTGTCAAATTCTTTCCAGATAATTGTCACCTTTGTGTACATATCCTTTAGGTATTGGGTTGCTCCATAATTCCAAGAGAGTTTGTTTTATTTTTATAGATAAGGCCATTGATAGCTGCTCATTCCTTTTCTCAGTCATTCTACTTGTGTACAATGAGAATAAGATGTGTACTAGACTAAAACAACAACTGTTTCCACATGATGTCATAATGTCAGGTAATAATTGGATTATTTCAAATACTGGCCTAGGACAGACAGAAATGTTTTACTTAAATAATAAATTGTCAATAAAAATGGTCAACCAATCAGCCTGTAATGAGAAAAAACAGGTTTGGAAGAAACTTCATAAGCAACATAAACGGTTTTTACCCAGGCCCACAGACCACCCCCCATTCAGTTCAGCCAACAGTCTCTAAAATCAAATCTGTGTCTACATCAGAATAAAAGAAATTTCTTCATAAAAACATGCTTTGATGTGAGTTTCTACTGAGAAAGATTCAAATGGGAGAATATTTGCTGTGGGATGTCTTTCTATACACTCTGAATATATGTTGCTCTCATTGATTGATAAACAAAGCTGCTTTGGCCTATGGCAAGGCAGAATAGAGTCAGGCAGGAAATCCAGACAGAGATAGAGGAGAGGAAAGATGAAGTCTGGAGATGCCAGTCATCCTACCTCTGAGGGAGCAAGATATGTAGAATATGAGCCACCAAGCCATGAACTGTGTGGCAAAGCATAGATAAAAGATATTGTTTAATTTAATTGTAAGTGTTCCACCAGCCAAATATTTATAAATAATATTAAGCCTCCGGGTTAGGAACCGGTGGGCAGGAGAGAAACCTCTGATTACAAATATTCATATCATTTTAGTATTTTTTAGTATCCAAATGAAGTGATATTTGCATTTGTTTAGACATGGTTTATTTCCAGGGCTTCAGCCCCATATCTATTCAAACATAAACCAATATACAAGATTGGTGCAGAGGCTCATGTCTTTGATACAAGCATTTCTGGGCCTGAAATTGGGGGATCACCATCAATTCAGCTAGTGTGACCTGAATAGTGAGTTCCAGGCCTGTGTGAGCTACAGAATAGGATCTATCTTTAAAAAAAAAAACTTAATAAAATATTAGATAAATAAGCCAAGTTATTTATCTAACATTATAGGCTTTACATAATAATTTAAATCTCTATATTTATCTCTATATTTCTATAAGAATTTCCAAATTAAAACAACTCTAGTGTCATATGTACTTGTTCAACCAAAAAAGTAGCAAGACACCTTTGGGCAAAATGGAAAAGCAATGAAATGCCAAAGGGTTGCAGGAAGGATTAGGTGCCCGGGCACAACAGGAAGGCCTAGACTCCAGACAGTTACATCCGCAAAAGCAGAGTAATTATTTTCAGTTTTAAATAGAATTTTTTATATAAAAATTTCATACTAAAAGTATTTTTTTAATATTTATTTATTTATTTATGTATTTATTATGTATACAATATTCTGTCTGTGTGTATGCCCACAGGCCAGAGGAGGGCACCAGACCCCATTACAGATGGTTGTGAGCCACCATGTGGTTGCTGGGAATTGAACTCAGGACCTTTGGAAGAGCAGGCAATGCTCTTAACCTCTGAGCCATCTCTCCAGCCCCTAAAAGTATTTTTAATATCATTATTAGAGCTAAACTTTCTAATGCATAACAGTGAATTTACAAATTTGTCATCAATAATCTTCATAATAAAGGAAGATGAAACACATCTATTCAATGAGGATGATAAAATTTTGTGTTTATGCTAGCATCAAGCAGTTGCAAAAGCTCTCTGCAAGAGAATCATAACCTCTGATGTTCAAACACTCATCTCCATTACAAAGTGGAACCAAATATTACTCAATGGCTCTAATTCTTAGTGATTTTATTAAAATTTATTAAATACGTCAAAATATAGTTTTAAAGTGCAAAGAACCATACAATGAAAATCTTCCCAGTTATGTATATTAAGGATGACCATATTTTATTGATATAATTATGTAATACTTGTTTAAAAAAATCAGACACAAAACAAATCAAGCCAACAATCATGAAACAGAAGAAAACAAGGAACTTAAAATAATCAAAGAGAACCATGCCACCAAGTCTACACACAAGAAGTACACATACAAGAAATAAAATTGAAATAAACATGCACAAGTTGCACCAAGAAAGATGGACTACATCCTCGAAAAAAGAAAATTAAACATGCAGAGAGATACACGTTGGAGTTTGGAGAGTAACAGGGTAGGCTGAGGCCCCATTTACCTTCGCTGTCAGACATAGCGTGTTGGAAATCATCCATGATGAACGCTATGTCACGGTCATACCCTCTTGTCCGTGACTCTTCTCTCATGTGTTGCTGAACTTCGGGCAGTGAATGACTTGATCCAAACTGATCCCTGGTGTCCGCAGATATGGGGGGCAGCGGTCCAGCGGCAGCCCTGGCCATTCCCATTGGCTGGCCAACAGGACTGAGTGGACTTTCTTCTTCTGAGTTCTGAGCCACAATTGGTATTCTTCCTCGGCTCTGGCTGATTGGTAAACTGGTGGGCTTAGTTCTGGAAGAAGATGATGGATGGCCAAAGGAGACATCGAGAGCTTCGGCCTCTTGAGCTTTCAGTCTTAACGATGAGCTGGAAGAATCCCTCTTAATTGATAAATCAAGCCCATAGACAGAAGAAGGTCTCGAGGAAGGCCTGGACCTGCTTCCGCTGCTGTATGGTTTATCTGCTTCATCCTGTAGAGCTGACCTGATGGTATTTCCTAATGTGCCCAGTCCTGACCCAAGGGATGAGCCCATGAATTTTTGTTGATCTGTAATATTTTTTCTGAGACCAAATGTGATATCATCTTGAAGAAGCCTTGCCCTAGAAGAAATACCACCAATAGATGAAGTGCTAGAACTCATATAACTTGGGTAATCAGGTTCAAGATCTCTGCTTTCTTGAATAGGTGAGAACTTTGACATTTTAGGGTCAATTAACGATTTCTTATGCTTTGATTGCTTTTGGTAGAGTATGGCTGCTGGTAATTGTTTGGCTGCTTGCTTTTCAAGGGTGAGTCTACTGATGCTATACTTCTCAGACTTGGGGAAATGTCTATAGCTAGTATCAGCGTGGTAATAATGTGAAAGACCAGCAAGGTGGTCGAGGCTCTCCGTGCCTCTGCGGAATTCTTGCTTAATCTGGTGTTTCAGAAGCTTTAACTCGTAAGGATCCTCCATCGGGTCCTCCTCTGCCTTCACATAGCTGTGCAGTCTGGAGGAAGTCTGCAAAGGCGCTAGGAAATCGGTCACTTCCTGAGACCTGCGGGTCTCGGTGGTTCTAAGGAGACGGTCTGTTTTGGACAGATCTTTCTCATGGAGGCTAAACGCTGTGCTTAGTGCCGCTGTTCCTTTGGTAATTTCCCCAATGTCATCGATTAGGACGTAATTCCTTGAAGTGTGGTGGTCCATATCTGCATAGAAAGAGTCTGCAGAAATGCTTGATATTGGACTGCTCACCATGCTGCTTCTTTCTTCCAGCCCTATTCTCAAATCTAAGCTATTGTACTTACTCCCGAGGTGGGAAACAGCGTACGTATTATCAGTCGAAACAGGAGCGATCATCAGGGGCTGATTGCGAATCACTTCATAGTTGGACGTTATCTTGGGTTCCAAATACAATGTCGTTTGCCGAGGCTTCTGCTGTATCACCATCATCTGTGACGGTAACTGATAAGACGGTTGTGGGCTTGGAGTGGGCTGAGCTTGGGGTGTGAAGGACATGGTTGCCACCGCTTGGAAGGCTGGTTGAGTCTGATAAGGTGAGACTTGCTGATGGTACAGTGTCTGCTGCTGAAAATGAGATTGTTGAGTATACGGGGTGGGTGCTTGGGTGGGAAGAGCCGGCGAGGAGTACTGGTATTGTGTGTAAGGACTCGTTGGAGGAACAAGTTGAGATTCCGTTTGGGTTTGGGGTGGTATGAACTGGCTGAATTCAGTTTGGGGAGCTGTCCTCGGCCGCTCAATGCCGTGCTGACTTTCTATTCGGCTTGGTCTGGTGCTGCTGACCTCACTGTCCGACATGTAATCCCGGTCCTCGGCTACCCCCTGCAGGTAGGCACGTTCTCTCTTTTCTCGCTCCTTCAGCAATGCTTCTTTTCTCCTGTTAATCCCCATCTCTAAATACCGTAGCTTGGCATCAATCTCCTTTTCTTCTTCATCAAGTTCTGCTTGCTTCTTTCTAAGCTTGGCAGATTCCCTTTCTACGAGGTCGAGCTCTCGGTCTATGTCCTGGAGAATCTTGGCTCGTGCCATGGTGTTAGTTCTGCACATTCTTCTCCTGGATGCAGTGCCCATTGTACTGTAAGCGGACTGTGTTCCCGTAGATGCCTCCTCGGGAGGGGGGTTTGGCAGTGTTCTCTTGACTTTTTTCTGGGTTCCAGAGGCTGTCACGGTTTGAGAACCTTTGGTCTAAAATCAAGTAAACAAAACATTGTATTTTACTATCAAATAAGGAAATAAAGACCAGAAGTAAACTACATAAACTCTACTCGAATAACTGAGTTCACATACACTGTGGTACTAATAGCATAGTAAAATTAAAATTTCACCCATATTTCAAAAGTTGATCACAAATAAAATTGGTGAAAAATTTTCTTTGTTAATTAGTTTTTAATAATCATAATGTCCGCAACATTTCAGGGGAGTATTTAACTCAGGGAAAACTCTTATTTTATGCAAGCTGACATTTTAGTTTTGCGCCTAGAAGAACTCTTTACACACTCATTTTTTTTTTGTTTTTTTGAGACAGGGTTTCTCTGTGGTTTTGGAGCCTGTCCTGGAACTAGCTCTTGTAGACCAGGCTGGTCTCGAACTCACAGAGATCTGCCTGCCTCTGCCTTCCGAGTGCTGGGATTAAAGGCGTGCGCCACCACCGCCCGGCCTGCACACTCATTTTCAATCCAACTTATTAAATATCAGGTTGTTTATTTAATAGATGCTCATTGTAACTGTGTTGCTTGTCTGAAATGCAATATACATTTGTTGGAGATGTCTGTCTTCCCTGTTTTCCATTGCAGCTATCTTGCAATTTTCAGTGTCTCCATGATTATTTGGATTCCCATGCCCTTTAAATTTTGCTATTCTTTAGGAACTCTACTTTCTTCTGAGTGTTTTCACAAATTTATAAGGGCAAAGATAATTTACTTCATAAAAGATTATTGCAGCTAGTTTCAGTCAAGTAAAACATTAACTGTTTTTTGTTTGTTTGTTTTTTAGACAGGTTTCTCTGTAGTTTTGGAGTCTGTCCTGGAAACTATCTCTTGTAGACCAGACTGACTTCGAAATCACAGAGATCCGCCCGCCACTGCCTCCACTCCCAAGTGCTGGGATTAAAAGCGTGTGCCACCAAGCTGCTAACAATGGCCTTCTAAAATAGCATGTGAAGTACTTTTTGTTTATTTCACTAATTTGACATATACTTTCCTTTTAATAGGCAGAAGTCTTGAGAGTCATAAAATCAGAATAGCTAGAGACACGAGAGATCATTTATAGCTAAACATGCTGATGTTCTCAAAGCTGTCTGTGTGTCAGTAGTATGCTAACGTTGGAGCCTAGTCTTCTCTGTACTTATCCATGTTTTTTAGAAGATGCCATATTCCTTTCTCTTTAGCAATCCAAAGAGATAATTTATACCTACCCTT
Organism: Neodon shergylaensis; assembly: GCA_025134845.1. NCBI lineage: Eukaryota > Metazoa > Chordata > Mammalia > Rodentia > Cricetidae > Neodon > Neodon shergylaensis. Next base: position 3,880,115 of record JABTXL010002926.1, on the reverse strand, counting down.
CAGTCATCACACATATATGAGGAAAACGGGTGATACTTGCCTATATGAGTTTTGGAAATAGAATTTCATTTCCTTATTGTTCCTTATTATGTTATTATAACAATCAAGCATTATTCCTTATTAATTAGATCATATTTGTGTAGGCCTCCACACTTTTGTTACTTTCGAATATCCTTTCATAGTTCGCTTCCTTCATGCTTCTCATCTGCTCTCCTGCATAGGTTTTATGAAATATGGATAAGGCACATTTCCAACGCAGCTGTTGCGCACATTACTAATCCTTACCCCCATTCTGTCCATTTTATATGCACAATTAATTCAGGAAGTTGATATGAAAGTCAAACGAGACAGCTGTTTTAGTACTATAGGTATCCATTAACTACTATTTCAAAAATATTATTTCTTCTGGACTTTGCAACTTCCTGATAAATTTGCACTTAATATATTTTAGACTGCTACGTTGTCAAAGAATGCCTCACTGTTGCTTAGCCTGACTACACAACAGGTCATGAATGTGGAAACTCACTTGCCAACACATTAGTTGGTGTGAGGCAGGTTGTGAGATGGGGGAGATTCTAGTCTCTCAGGTAAGAGAGACTATCATGATAAGTGATGCTTTTTGGGGAAAATTTATTTTATGTGCACGTATGAGTGCTTACATGTACGGGTACTATGTGCATGCCTGGTGCCCATAGGGCCCAGAAGTATGAATGCCAGATCTAAAGTTAACTTTCGTCAATTCTAAAGCTATTCAAATCCTTTATTAAATGACAACAAGCCGTCTCCATGGGAGTGTACCTTGACAGTACAGAATTTGTCATGATCTTCCAGTTAGGTGTTTATAGCTTTCTGTGTTAAAATGAAAACAGTGAAACACTATACTTTAAAGTATGCATTGACCACATTTTATTTCTGTAGGTAGCCATTAACTATTATTTCAAAAGAACAAAAAAAATCAAGAAGAATTATGATTGAGATAACTGTCACAAACAAATAGCACAACAAAGCAAATGAATCTCACATTTAATTTCTAGATTTATAATTCTAAAATGTAAATGGTATAAAAGTTAGTAAATCAAGACATTTCTCAATCAAGTCCATTCATCCATCCATCCATCCATCCATCCATCCATCCATCCATCCAGGGGAAAGAGTTAGTTATCAATGTGCTGACTTGACATAAATGTAACAGTCAGTATAGTTCTCATTCTTTTATCCACTGGAATATTAAGATATAAGTTGTATTTTAAACATTTTATGAAGACTTCTACAAACATGAGTATATTTCCCTTCAAGTAAGTAACAATTGAGTCTAATGTTCTGATTCTAGGCTGCCATATTCTAATATATCAGATAGCAATAATCTTGATCTTGTTTCCAAGACAGCAGGTCATATTCTGAATGTATTAGGTTAGGGTTGGTGAGCACTGAAGGCTTTACTGTCTAACAGAAGAAGTTTCCCGGAACAACTTTTTCTAGTATACTGGTTTTGCAGCACTGAGTAAGAGTGAGTCATCTCTTCTACCTTGTAGACAAATAATAGCAAGTGGATAGGTCAGTGTTTATCCACTTTTCATTCCTTAAACAAAAGATTGGGTTATCTGCTTTGAATATAGCTACCTTCAGTGTGTAATCTGAAAGGAACTGACTGTCATTGGCAACCATAGCCTTGACAAGGACTTCTTGAGCTTTTCATCACTGTCACATTCTTTATAAAATACAGTTACCACTGATTACATTGAAATTGTTGGTAAAATAAAAAGTAAGTCATGTAGGAAAGTTACACCGGGGATGAAAATGAGAGATCATCTTGAAAAGAGACAGGATCATGAACTCCATCCAGGGCACAAAATCATGTGGGTGAGGCAGTCTAATGAGTGGAGGAAATGAAGGCGGAAGAAGGATTGTGCTAAGTGAATTGGTCCTGTCTGTTCAGCTTTAGGTTTATTTTAGAAATTATGGAGTTCAGTGTTAAGACATCTGCTTTGTTTTTATCCAGAAATAAGAATGTCCATTAAATTTTTAGTCTTCATTTTAAATGGATTCATTACATTGTCAATATCTGAGAAACTAAGGTTTTGAGGTGCAGTTTTGAGTCAGTGCTATGAACAATGGCAATGGGTTTTTGATCCTACTGCACGTATTGGCTGTGTGGGAGCCTAGGCAGTTTGGATGCTCACCTTACTAGACCTGGATGGAGGTGGGTGGTCCTCGGACTTCCCACAGGGCAGGGAACCCTGATTGCTCTTTGGGCTGACGAGGGAGGGGGACTTGATTGGGGGAGGGGGAGGGAAAGGGGAGGCAGCGGGGAAGAGACAGAAATCTTTAATAAATAAATAAATAAAAAAGAAGACTGTTCTACCTTACACCCACTGAGATGGCATTCTAGGGTGGGGAAAACATAACCATGGCCAGTTGTACAAAGGCCAGAAGACCATAGACTTTTAAACAATGAAAGAAGATGTGGGGGAGAGTAAAAAGGTCTTCAAGATAAGCTCCAAAGCTAGTCCTTGGTGATGTCCTTTAATCTCAGCACTTGGGAGACAGAGGAAGGTGGATCTCTGTGAGTTCAATGCCAGTCTGGTCTACAAGAGCTAGTTCTAGGACAGGTCTCCAAAGCTACAGAGAAATCCTGTCTTGAAAAAACAAAAAAAGTAAATACAAATCAGGTTACAGGACAGAGGAGAAGCATTGCTGTGTAAAGTATTTGAGGGTCTGAACTTGATCTCCAAGGAACCACATAAAAAGCTGCTCACGAGCAAGAGTTTATAACCTAAGCACTATGGAAGCAGAAACAAGTGGACCCCTGGACTTCTGGACCCCTGGGACTCTATGGTAATCAACTCTGTCTGGGCCAGTGGGCTCTAGGTTCTGCAATGGAGCTTGTCTTAAAAATAAGATGAAGAGCAACTGGAAGGACACCCAATACTGACTTCTTACACACACACACACACACACACACACACACACACACACACACAGATACACGCACATGCACACACATGCATGCACACACACACATACAAATACAACTATACTATTGCACTATTACTTTCTTAGGTAGCTCTTGGTGTCAATCTCTAAGATATAGTAGGAAACTATCATTATATCACTTGAAAGACATGGCAATGCATTTCTCATTTTATAAACATATAAATAAATACAATCATGAAAATTATACTGTATCTTGACTTTGCAGTTTTATTTTCCTGTTAAAGTGGAAAGATTTCTATGAACTGCTGTTTTTCTTTTAAAAGACAGAGAGGATTTATATTTAACAGTGTGAGTCAACCAAAACTGCTGATGAATAAGACATTCTGGTAATGTAATGGTACAGTTTTCTAGAGAAAATGTATTCTCTTTTGTGTTAGTCTATGCAGTATGCTAGGAGGTGAGTTAGAAGAACATATAGCGTATTGGACCTCAAAATCAATCTTTGCTTTCAGTTTGAGAAAGGAAAAAGTAACAGATATTTCTGTGGGACAATACTCTTGCATCCTGTAAAGATTGTTACTTGTATTTGTTGAATAAAACACTGATTGGCCAGTAGCCAGGCAGGAAGTATAGGCAGGGCAACCAGACTAGGAGAATTCTGGGAAGAGGAAAGGCTCAGTCTACAGTCACCACATAGACACCGAGGAAGCAAGATGAAAATGCTGCAGTAAGAAAAGGTACCAAGCCATGTGGCTAAACAGGGATAAGAACTATGGGTCAATTTAAGTTGTAAGAGCTACCTAGAAATACACCTGAGTCGTATGTCAAATGGTGTTATAATTAATATAGTTTCTGTGTGATTATTTGGGTCTGGGTGGCCGGGAAATAAAAGCGCAGTCTCTGTCTACAAGATACAGCAAATTCAGGGCCAAAACAAATGCATGGGTTTTAAGCAGGTGTTTCTGGAGGGAAATGTATAACATGTGAGTTTTCAGGGAAATTCAATGATCATCCAGCTTCATTATCAGCAGATAATGCAACAGTGCCTATGAGTAAGATCAGATTCAGGTCCTTTTTGATACAAGCTTGGAGAGGAAAACTAGAAAAAGAGGCAAATATATGGGAACTTATAATACAAAACTTTGAAATCTGTGTTTATACTAAAGTCTCAAACCCTCTGTGCCATTCTCTCACAGACTGCAAAAGCAACCCTGGTTCTTACATCAAGGTCAAATTATCCAGGAGCACATGAAATGCAGAAGAAACCATCAGAGTGTCAGTATTCAGTCCCTGGCTCTCGCTTGTGATACTGTCCACTGGGTAGTAATCAGTCTGACTTTGTCTAGGAGAAAACAGTTGAATCTAATTTCTTCCAGCGACCAGGCAGCTGTCACAGTAGGTAACACAAAGGCGATAGACATCATCCATCTTCTCAAGGAGGTCAACAAAATAGTTCTGGTCATAGGAATGGAAATGCAACTCATGGCCCTTCATGGTGTGCACATACACCACACACACGTACATGTGTGTAATCAGCCAATGTTTCTTAACCTTCTTATTTATCTATTGGAAACAGGTGTTTCTCTTCATGGTATAGCATACACACCACACACACGTATGTGTGTGTAATCAGCCAGTGTTTCTTAACCTTCTTACTAATCTACTGGAAACAGGTGTTTCTCTTCATGGTATAGCATACACACCACACACACATACATGTGTGTAATCAGCCTGTGTTTCTTAACCTTCTTACCAATCTATTGGAAACAGGTGTTTCTCTGCACTGGGCAACTGTTTTGAACTTTGGAGGATATTTATCTATACCTATGACCTTTATCTATCACACATAATATAAAAATCAATGTTGTCATGTATTACCTACCAATCATCTCCTTAAGTAGCCTTTAGCTAATACTCACAGATATTAGAAAATGTTCTCAGGAAGAGATCTTTGCTATTTTTGATTAATTGTATCTCCTGATGTGGAAACAGCTACTCTTTTATGTCTCTCTTTCTGCTTTATTCTGAGTGGGAAAACATATTTAAAATAACAAAACAAACAAAAGCACAACAAAAGCCTGTTCCTACGGTGCCTTGGAAAGACAGGAGTGGGATAAACTAATAAATAAAAAAGAGAGTCTGTGTTACAGTAATGATCTGATAAAATAAATGAAGCAAGAATGTACTTGATGATTTTGCCTCATTATCAATTTGCCCCATGATAGTAAAACACGTTCACCTCTTCTGACTGATTTTTCCATGAGCAGGATGCTAAACTGTAAGATCACCTACCCGCGTAGGCCTTTTTGAAGGAAGCTGTTTTGCCCCCCACCCAATCTTTCTCCTCTTCTTCACCTTGTTTTGGCTGCAATGTTGACTTGTGAGGCCCTCATCAGAGTTCAGACTGACATGGGGGTTGATCTTTCAGCAACCAGCATTGTCAGATAATTAAGGCTTTTGTTCTTTATAATATACTTAGCATTGATTACCTTGTCACAGAAACAAGATGCCTCATCAAATTCCTGTGAAACCTTCGACTGCTGCTGAAACTATGAAAACTAGCATGAATGAAACTGTCAATCTGACTGGAACCTTCATATATTTTAGACTTCACTAAAGGCTATCTATTACTAGGTTTAAAATAAAAATTAATTACGCAATTAAATACACATGAAAACCTTAACCATGTACTTATTTATTTTGCAGATCAATACTGGAATACAGTGAGATCAGTTGTACAGCTAAACTTAATTTTAAAATCAGAAAATCCCAGCCTTCAAACAAAATCATTTAAGAAACAAAGAGTTCGAACAAAAATGCATCTGAAATCTAAGGGCAATTAAAAACACAGCTGGGAACATCGTAACAAACACTAAGCACTTGCGTGTTCCTCACTATACTGAAGGCTGAGATGGTAATGATAAGATGTGATCTGTACCCTTTACTTCTGGAAACCATACAGAATCTAAGAACAGAAATCACTTTGAGGTAACTTCCATTCTACTTCAGTCCTCCAAATTCGGAAATTCTGTTCCCTGTGAATATGGGAATAGGCCTTTTTCTTCTTGCTAAAAAGAATAATTAACATATTCTTCTAATCTCTGACCTTATTTCCCTCAGGTCTGGATACAAAAAAATAATTATAAGCCCTCGTGCCTCTAAATTATTATTCAGAAAGTGGAAATGTGTAGGGATTTTGCCTCCTCCAAGCAAGGCAACTGTATAAAACATAAACCTGGTCGCCAAGTTCATTTAGCTTTGAGAGGTCCAGTGAGGACATGATGATGAAGTTGTAGGTGAGCCTAGGAACAACAGAAGGAAATTCATGCTTCACTTCTTTCCAGTGAGACTGAGGGCAAGCGGAATTAACTCTGAAGTCACAATAGAAACACTAAGAGGCTTTCCTGTCTCCACTGAGGACAAGTGGAATTAACCCTGAAGTCACAATAGAAGCACTAAGATGCTTTCCTGCCTCCACGCCTGTCAGTCTACAGGAAGACTTGTCAGTTTTGAGACAAGATAGCAGTTGAGTATAGAGTCAAGAGCATGTCCTCCAGAGTGTGCCTTTAGTGAAGCACTCACAGAAAATCTTTATCTTCCTCGCTGTCCTCCAGTTCCACAGGCTTAAAGGAAAGAAAATGCTAAAATTCTACATATAGAAAATTGGGCTGCAGCCCAATATGAATGAATGCTTTCATGATTAAAATACTAGAAAAACAGTACTAACATAATGGGAAGATCTTCAAATTATGGGAAAAAATCAGATACTTAATAAAATCTTGACTGTATACTACTGACAGGGAGAATTTATCCTTTGTGAATGGAACTGAAATTGACCAGAGGATAGTTTAATTGTAAAAATCTAGAGACAATAATAAAAGTAAAATAATAATAATAATAATAATAATAATGATAATAATGATAATAATAATGTGTGAGTGTGTGAGAAGCTAAATTACACTCTTCTGGCAACAGAAGAGTACAAACAAAGCAATAGGACACACTTAGAGGTCTCAGGACAAATTCTCTATGTTACCAGCAGACTGAAATGCACTCAGTATTCCATCAGACATCCTTAAGCTTTCCCTTACTGCACCTTGTGTCCCAGTTTGCTTTGTTTTGTTGTTGAGATCCGTTGTTCTTGGGCTGAGCAGCCAAGCAGAAAACGAGTTTCTACCTCACTGGACAGAGTATGAGAGATGCCAGTCTGTGTCACCTTCATTGCCTTATATATTCTGGAAAGTCCCAAAGAGATTAATTTCTTCTTTTTCCAAATGTTTATGAAGTATTTTTAAAGCACTCTTAGAACTTTTGTTAAGGTGATATATCCATGCACATCTATGTTTCTATCTTCTCCCTTCTCTCCCTTCTTTTCTATTGATTCAGATGTCTTTATCACAAGGAAGAAAACAATATATATATATATGCTGTTTCTAAGGATTTCTGTGCAGTCCAATGGCCACATTAAGTTTCTTATTCCTTTGATTTTCTTCTCAATGCCTTTGTTCTATTATCACAGTCATAAGCAGGGTTCCATGGAAACTGGGTATTTTATAACAGATATCGGAATGGTATTTTACTATGAGTGCTTTAGTAGAAGGTAATATCCTTCTTAACTCATGATGATCAATGATAAAACTTTCAAGAAGATAAGGACAGAGTACCTACTGCCTGTTTTAAACTGCCATTTAAAACAACGACAAAAAATGCACAACAAAATTGCGTGAAGTTGTTATTACATACACAATCCTCAAGACTAATTCTTTACTGTACATGAAATAATTACTTGCCTTTGTATTGGTATGTTAATTTAAAAGAAGAAAGTAATCTACAATGCAAATGTAAACATCAGGATATATGACAAATAGTATTTACATATTAAGACAACGTAGTTACATATGATACATAAAATAAATGCTGTATTTAATAATTCAGAAGAACTCAATCTTAAATAGGAAAGGAATGTTTTGATAAGTGATCATTAGTGTCTATTAATTTCAAGTTTCTAGTACACTGAAAGTGTCAACTATTAAATTCAACAAAAATACTGACTGAAATGGAATTTCCCATGTAATGTTATAACAAAACCATGACCATCAAGAACAACAACAACAACAAATGTTCAATTCATGACTACAAAAGTAAAAACTAATGCTTCTTAAGCATTAAAGTGCATAAACTTTGACTTCTGTGATAAATAGATTTTTACTTGAAAACTTCTAACTTTGGTTTCTGGCCAAGATAATACCTTTCCTAAAACTAGTTATTAGATTATGTGCTCTCTTCTTCTGCCGGGAAATATTATTTTAAGCGGTGTGACGTTTGCTTATGCTACATTTGTTCAACTCTGGGAAGCTGGGTTACTTTGCTTGTCTGAAACACCTGACTGGCCTAATAAAGAGTTGAACAGCCAAAAGCAAGACAGGAGCAAAGACAGGTGGGGCTGGCAGGCAGAGAGTATAAATGAAGGAGAAATGAGGAAGAGGAGGAGCAATGAGAGAATAAGGAAAGGAGGACACTAGGGGCCAGTCACCCAGCCACCCAGCCACCCAGCCAGCCACAGAGTAAGAGTGGAAGTAAGACGTACAGAAATAAGAGAAAGGTAAAAGCCCAGAGGTCAAAAGTAGATGGGTTAATTCAGGAAAAGCTGGCAAGAAACAAGCCAAGCTAAGGTTGGGCATTCATAACTAAGAATAAGCCTCTGACTGTGATTTATTTGGGAGCTGGGTTATGGGCCCCCCAAAAGCCAAAAGAGTAAAAAGTAAAATATCACACAACATATCTCACCTAAAATTTAAGGCTATTTCACAAACATTTTGGTTCCTTTTACCATTTCCTTGATGGAATTTCAACCTCATGGTCCTTTAAATGTTTTTTTCTTATATAATTCCTAGAGTGTGTTTCCTGAGCAGAGAGACACTATACTAGGTTCATATGGTAGAACAGATGTCAAGAAGACAAACCATATGGAAATTTTAGTTATGACACAGTGGAAAAATGAGGTCTGACTTAAAAATAAGAGATGAAGATGGGAGCATTCTATACTGAAAAATAAGAAATACTGTTTCAGATGTTGAAATATTATCACAGAAAATGAGGCCAATCCAACAGTATTGAGCTGTAGGTGTTGGCAATCACTTTTCTCAGTTCCCGAAGTAGTAGTTCTTCTTAACAGTTCTGTTTTTTCACACCATTTCTGACGTTTGTATACATTATGTTAAAATTCATTTGGTTATAGAAACATCTATTATTGAAGGGGTGCTATGCACATACAGATACAGAGTGAGCTGAACATGTTGTTCAGTAGACTAACTCCAGTTCTGGGGCACAAGGAAAGACACGAGATAGCAGGTGATATGTCTTGAAAGTCAGGGGGACTTCCTCTTAGTTTTTCATATTACTTGCTTGAAGAGTACTGACTAGAATATTATCACTCACACATGAAAAACATTGCACTTGAAGTGCAGAATGGGATGGAAATATAGATAAGATTTGAGAATATCCCATAATTTATCAAATGGTCCAGGAACAAAAGATAATCTGCTTTTGAAAAAGTGGTAATAAGTGGTTAGATGTAGGACACATATGTGATATTAAGAATTTCATGGTATATCTACTGTGTTACTTATGTTGACTTATTTCAATTTATAATTTTTATGGTAATTTCTAACATCTTCACCCCATGCATGAGAAAAGTCAGGCAGAGAAAGGTTTACCAGCTCCCTTTAGTTTCCAGTGCCGGCTTCTAACAAAATTTGAATCAAGAAAGTGCAGAGTTATAGAGAAAACCATTCCAAGAGCCATGGTCTTAAGTAGAAGACACAAAACAAAGGTGGTTTTCTATTGCCTTGGAACAGTTCACCTCAAAATGTAATGACTTAAAGAAACACTATTCGTTATTATTAAAAATTTCCACCTTCTCTCCTCTCATTAATAATAATAAAAAATGAAAAAAAAGAAAAAAGAAAAAAAACTACTTTCTAATTAAAATTTTGTTTCTGAAAGAAAAAAATACTTCAAATTTAACCCTTTAAAAAAAAGAAACACTATTTGATTTTGACTTATTCAATGTCTTTTCCCTGAGGTTGAGAGATGGAACAAAATCAGGGGAATGATCTTGTAGTGCAACTTGGCTTAGTAGTAAAGGGGCAGCTTTGTCAGTTAGCAGGACATTTAAGTTGACTAGAATACGAGCAACCCTGAACGACTAACATGAGCAAATGCATATGTGATCAAAGAAGCATCGAGAAAAATGTGTTTACATGTGAGAGGTCAGAAAACAATGTGGGAATGAAAGGACAACACGGACGGAAAGTAGAGATCATGGGTGAGCTTCAGGATGACAAAGGAACAGAGTCTCTGGTGGTAGATTATCCTCACAGATGCAAACTCATCCAGGACACTAAGCCTTGATTGTGAAATGCCATCTGTCTAGAGGAAGGTGGTGTCATAGAGCATGTGTGAATGCTGATGCACCCAACAAGACTGCTTTGCTAATACAAGGATATTCTTGGAAAGCAAGACAAGCACTTGAGTGGTCTTGGTGCTGTTTTATATATTTTGACTTTATGTTTTAATTTTTCATGCCTTATATTTTGTTCATGCTGTTTCTCTTCCCCTAACTCCTCTCAGATACACTACCAATCCAGCTTCATGTACTCTCTCACAAACAAACAGAACAAACACCAACTAAACTAAAACAACATCATCAAGAGCAAGCACATAGGGTAGATGAAATCCATTGTGTTGGCCAACCAGTCTTAAGCATGACCCTGCCTGTAGTGTGGCCAATATACCTAGTGTTACTCATTGGAGAAAACTGGTACTTCCTTACCCAGCAGGTATCAATTATAAATAGCTTCTTATTCCAAAGTAAATAATTCTTTACTATATGGATATTTTAAAGTGAGGTATGGACTAATTTTTTATAAGGAAATAAATACAAATAAAAATATACTCACTGTATTTTTATATTAACAAACTTCTAAGTATATTATATGCCTAGATTTACCTTGCTAATAATTTTGCCTTAAGTTATTCTGACAAGCAGACCATCTATTTTGACAAATGGAGGTTTCTGCCCATGTAGACTCCTGCCTGCTATTTGCTTTATGAGGTTATCCTGGGTGGCAAAGCTTGACTCAAAAAATAGAAGTGATTTCCTCTAGATCAAGTGATAAGTTCTCCAGATCACTGAATCAATCTCCTTATCTGACAGGTGAGACTGAACCAGGTTTAGAGCTGCTTCAAAGAAAGAACAGCCATGCCTTGTTGTTAATTAATCATCTAGGGCCATCTCAGAAGGCACTGAACCTTTAGAACATAGGACTCAGATGATGTAAACTGGACTTGATCTGGAAACTTCTTTCCTGCAGTCTAGCTTCCTGGGTTTCAGAAAATATAATGAAGCTTCCAAGACAAAGAGGCAACTAAACTGTCCTATTCAACTGCAACACCTATGAACCGCAACCAGCAGCATGGCAATAATGATGCTCTAAGTACCAGTCACATACTGATGGAAATTAAGAGCTGTTGGACTGGATTTAAGGCCCATTCAACAGGAGGAAAAAAATCTTGCATGGTACTGGAAGCTTAGCTTTCTGTAGCTAGTGAGGTCAGAGATCCAAGCAAAAAATCTAGTACTTTGTACTAGTACTTTGTAGACTAGTAAGTTCCTTACTAAATTCTAAACCTCATCCTTATACCCACAGATCATGAAAGAAGTTCTCTTAAGTGAAGCAAATGAGACCATCACAGGAAACCACAACTGGACTCAAAGCAGAAATCAACAGATTTTGGGGAGACAACCCCCCACAGGTGCAGTTAAACAACAAGTTTTATAACATCAAGGAAGAAATGGGGGAAGAGTGTAGGAGCCAGAATAACAAGGAGACAGCTGTGAAACAGTCTCAGGTCAGTTTTATATCCTATCCAGTGAAAGAGTCTCTTCTAGAAATGTCCGCATAAACAGGAACAGAACAATGGCAGTATCAATGGATATGTTAACAAGAAGGGAAGTATATTCAGGTCCAACTTCTAGACAATGAACGACATGCAACTAATGACTACTGAGAAAGAGGAAAATAAGACTCTTCCAGGGAAAAGCCCTTTACTGAAAAGATATATGCAAAAACAACAAAAATAGACTCAACAAGTTGTGTGTATGTATATATGCATATATGTGTATGCATACACACACATATATATGTGCACATACATATCCATATAGGAAATATGCACCCATGTATGCAATGTATACATTTTAAAAGTATATGCATATTCACACATATATATCCATGTGTATATATGCATATGTACATCCATCCATGTATATATAAAGAACAAAAGGTTATCAATTTGAGATTAGGGGCACAGAAGGGTTTAGGGGTAAGGGAGGGTAGTTGGGAGGGGTTGGGGAGAGAAAGGAAAAAGTAAAAGTGACATAATTCTACTTCAATTCAAAACATATTTTTAAAAATAGAACACAATTCTGAAGTTCTCCTCTAGCAAAGGACTGTTCTTTAAGAAGATGAAAATTGTTTCAGAGTATTTAGAGTCCGTGGAACAAAGGCAGCAGTGACTCACGACTCCTGTTCCTGCAGTCAGGATGTGAGTACCGCCATTCAACCAATACCCATTTAACACATTCAATACTCATTATCTGGTATTACATCAAGTACTTGCCAAACAATGGCAAGGTGGTATTTAATTATCAGCATCATCATTACATCATCGTACTAAACCCAAAACCAGAAAATTTCAATAGTTTTTCCAAAATATAGATAAGCCAAGAAAAGGCATAGCAAGTACTAGAATTCTAAACTGGTCAATCTTAAGGCTACTTTTTAACTTCAAAGCTACAGATATGACTTGCATCAAGAAGTAGTTTAGAAATAGCATAGGAATACATTGGAGAAAGTAGATCATCTAAGGTTTTCTGATGACTCTTTTCTTTTTAACAAAGCAAAAAATTTCCTATTGGAACTACTTTTTCAAAGCTGGATATTACAACACTTGCCTGTCTGGCGGCTGGGGAAATGGATCAGCAGGCAAAGACACACACCTGAAAACCCGAATTTCACACCTGGATCCCACATGTTATTGCTCTTATTGTATGTCAAGATTTCAGTTGAATCCTCAGTACTTTTCTTTATTAAAATTGTCTTGGGTTTCTTTTATTTTCTAGGTTAGAGCTTTCAGAGAAATGTTTCAAATGCCCTCAACTTTGGACACTCTCAGGGAGAGCAGGGATATGAGAAAAGAGCTTGGTCTGGGGAGAAATGTAAGTCTTAGGTCATCTTCCATTTTATATATAATATATATTTATATATACTATATAAATATACTAGTTTTAGAGGAGGTGGTGGCTGTGTAACATTTTAAATATACTAAACACAACCATATTCTTTACTTTTAAATGGCTAATTTGATATGAATTTCACATTAATTATAAAAAACTATTCTTAGAAATTATTTTTACTTCCTAGTATTTGACATATGAACAAGAGTTGTCTTCATTTTAAAACACTTTTATTTCCAATCTCTTTTGTTGATGCTTTATTGGAATTAAATATTAATTTAGAAATTGTTGGCAGTGGCTAGCAGCGCCCAAATTACAGGACTTTCTCTGTAAAACACACTCTGAGCTGAGGTGTAGCTTGATAGTAGAACAACTGCCTACTACAGGCAAGGCTCTGGGCTTGATTCCCAGAGCTGCGAAAAACAAAAAGCGACCCACTTCATCTGAGTCTATTTTGGTATGTAAAATAATCATCTCTATCAGCCATAACTTAAAAATTTGCTTAATTGCTGGGCGGTGGTGGCATAAGCCTTTAATCCCAGCACTCGGGAGGCAGAGGCAGGAGGATCTCTGTGAGTTCAAGGCCAGCTTGGTCTATAAGAGCTAGTTCCAGGACAGCTAGGGCTATTATATGGAGAAACCTTGTCTCAAAAATCCAAAAGAAAAAAATTGCTTAAACATCTGTATATAAATCTTATATCTAGAATTCCCTTGATTACTGAAAGTACTTACAGTGCTAAGAATATGGTTTCTCCTATGAATGATTACGCTTGATGTGATTTAGAAACTGTATCTCACTTCGGCAATAGCATCCCACTGCATATTTTACATAACCAACTGCAAGAGCATGAGAAACACGATTTTCCTATTTTATAAATTTTTTGATTGTAGACACTGGCAGGTTCTATTTCAGTGCTATTTAGGGACAGCATTGTCTCATGTAATTAACCAAAACCACTCAAATTTTACTTCTATATTTTACAGCCCAGCATATACTCATTGAAGAATATATCGCAGTACGACTGGGAATTGACCAGAATGAAAGGGCTTTGGTTCTATGAGCTTAAAACAAAGAAACACTCTGTCCCTATGATATTATATTTTTATATATTTATTTATTTATATATATTATAAACTATGGTAATAGTTTATAAAATCCATATCTTAATCACATGACTACAGGATCTTACTGGGTAGTGAACCCCCCAAGCTTATTCTTTTCTCCGTGAACACACATGTTCAGGGTGCGGTTGTTTTCAGGGTCTAGAGTTTGAAGAGCTGTGGCCTTGGAGACCACATAAGCCACCATGAGGCAAAGTTTGCACACACAAAAGTAAGACTTGCTCTCTTTGAAGTGCTGTGAATATTGGGAATAGGATAATGTATCAAGGAACATGCACGCAAATAGAAACGATTCATTTCCTTTCAATATTATAATTAGCCTGTGGTTCCCACACTCCGTGGCGGAGGTGGTAGGATTACCCAAGAGTTTGAGGCCAGTGTGGGATTGACAGTGAGTTCCAGGACAACCAGAGCTCTATGGCAAAATATTTCACTTTATTTATTTTAATATTTAAGCAACATTTTACTTAATGTGCTTGTGTGTGAGTGACTGCAGTCCCTACCACGAGGAACTGACTGCACTCTGGAAATGTGAACCGGGTTAAAGCCGCCTTTTTAAGTTGCAGACAATAACTATTTTTCCCTTTCCAAACAACTTAACTTTTACAGGGTTCTGCTTACCTAGAGATACTGAATACCACTTACTAGCGTCTAATGATACTTTCTGTAAGGTAAAAAACTAGTATATGCCACCTGACTGTATTCATTTACTAGAAAATGGGCTAAACCATTTGTGTGGGAAATCCGAAGAGAGCATAAAACTAATAAAATTTCTAAGAATTAAAGCAATAACCTGTATGAAGACATAAATGCAAATATAAAAATTGAAAGCGCCTCTTGCTTCTTCCCGGAAAGCGATCGTTCATGCTCTGGGGTGTTAACTGTAGCATGGCTTATCGGGGATTTAGTCAGCTTGAGAACAAATCGCTTCTCCAGAGAGAGCCGCTGCTGTGACTCCAATGTTTTCATGAAATATCGACTTACTGTCATTTTCATCCAGATATTATTAACTCTGTTTTATAGACAATAACATGTAATTCCTTACTGAGCATGAACTATTCTTTCAGTTCTTTCTGAACGTGAAGTATTAAATGTGTGGCTTCTGCAAATTGCTTCCCAAGCATCAGGTCACGAGCAATGTGAAGAATGAGGCCACCACTGAGTATCAAAAGCTCTGAGAACTTTGACGACAATTCTAAAAGAGGCACTCAACTATACGGGAGTGAGAAAGACAGTCTGTGTTCATGCTGCTATAATGGCTAACCACAAAGCCATGAGGGATCTCTATTATTTGGTGTTTATATCTCTCTGATTATTCCTTGTCCTAAAACATAACCTTGAAACAACACTGGAACAAATGTGAGATGAAGGTTTGTTTGCTAGCGTATTTGTTAATTTATTTTGTGTCTGTGAGTGTGCATGGCACACGCATCACAGTGGATGTGTGGAGGCCAAGTGACAACATGTGGGAACTGATTTGCTCCATCTATTGTGTGTGATTTTTGTTAGAACAATTTTGAGCACCGATAACTATATCACACCGGAGAAACTCATACACACTTTTTTCAGGTACTAAGGGACAGCAAATTGTCACGCTAGGTTATTTGGGAAACTAAGTTTCACACGGTTTCCTATCACAGGAACCAGTGTTTTCAGGTCAAGGTTCAAATGAGGAAACAACTACCCAAGCAGCCTCTAGGCACAGAGCACAAACCCTGCAATTAGGACTTGTCGGGCAGGAACCCACTGCCTAGCAGAAATTAAACGGATTTTCAATCCAGCCTCAAAAGAGTGATTTAGTCCTGTGGTTAAAATAACTTACCAGAAAGAATTTCTATTTCTTCAAATAATAAATAATAAACAAGAATTAGCCATTCAGTTGGGAAAAGGAATGGCAATAACAAGTGTAATCACCTTCAGCCTCAAGTCTCCTTGCGGTGGAAGAGAAAGGTCGCAGGGAGCATAGCTTCTTTCCTCTATCTATGCAATTCTCCTGCCCTGAAGCTAAAGATACTCCACAAATGCATTTTTAAAAAGTGAGTTGAAATAAATTCTGACGAAGTCCAGTGTTGCATATCCAGGAGGTAGAAAAACAAGCAGGATAAACCAGAATGAAACAATATAACACTGAGTTAGGCAAGTTTGGCTAAGTGGGTGAATACTGGCTTTTTTATTACAGGCTTAACTTTTGCTTTTTGTTTTACTGGACATTAAGAATTTGTGAAACTGGAAAAATGGAAACAGTTTGATAAGAAGTCCATTAAACATTTGTTTGGTCAGGCATTTTTCTGTGCTTTCTATGAAGCTGTGAACTCAGTAAACAAAATCTTTACTCACGAATAAAATCTGAGCTTATATTCTTCAGGATAAGAAAGAATATTATGTATTATGTATATTCTACTAGATAATGAAGATAATATTTCACATATATTACATGTAAATTTAGGGATGGAAGTGAGACTTAATGTCATACGTGTATATAAGAAAATTAGGCAAGAGGGCCTCTGTTCAATATCATCTGAGCAAAAGTCCATCAAGTAAGAGTGAATTTTACAAGGATCTGGGAGGAGTCCAGAAGAGGAACCTGTACTGGAATAGTAGACAGGTGGGCACATCCAAGCATCAGAGAGCTCCTGGTGTGAGCAGGGCAAGGAGTGGGCAGTATGCAAGAACAACAGACAGGCAGCGTTTAGGCAGCAAAGAGCCTTCTGAAGACATGCAAATGAAAACTACTTAGAGATTGTATCTTACACCAGCCAAAATGGCAAAGATGAGTAAAACAAATGAGACCTCATGCTGGTGAGAGTGTGGGTAAGGGAAGCATTCCTGCATTGCTGGTGGGATTGCAAACTGTTTTCCCCTGTGGAAATCAGTGTGGCAGATCTTCGGGAAGCTGGGAGGAGATTTGCCTCAAGATCCAGCTGTGACACCCTTGGTCACATATCCAAAGGACTCTGTACTCTACTATAGTGACACTTGTTCTTTCACATCCACTGCTCCTGCCGAGACTGGAAGCTGCCGAGATGCCCATCAACAGATGAACAGATTATTAAAATGTGGTGGATTTGCACAATGGAATATTGTCTACTTGTTTAAAAAAGTGAAATCATGTGTTGGTTCCCAGGACATTTGAATTAGGATTCTCACATCCACAAAGACAATCCTAGGAACCTTCTAGGCATGGAGAATGTGAGTCATTTAGACAAGTCACTTCCTCTGGGATGCTACTTGAGATTAGAATGAAGTTCTTAGATCTGGTATGATGGCCTGTGACTGTAACCTCAGTGCTCAGGAAGTTGAGGCAGGGGGATTTTTGCAAAATTGAGACTAGTTGAAGTTACACAGTGAGTTGCAGGCCTAGGCCACATAGAAGGACAAATGTAATATATATGATAATATATATTATTACATTATATATAATAATCACAGAATATAATAAAAAAACTAACCCCTTCCCAATGGTCCCTTTTCTTAAATCCAAACATGACTGACATTAGATTACCTTTCTTTTCCTATATCTCCTTCAGCTCAGCATTCAACTCTGTTTTACTAAAGTAAAGGACCCTCATATAGAGAAGAAACTCTATTTCTTTTTTCTTCCTTCCTTTCTTTTTCTTTTCTTTTTAAAAAGAAAACAAACTGTCTTTTTTCATTTTACATACCAATCCCAGTTTCTATTCCCTCCACCTACCCCCCACTCCAACCACTACTCAGAGAGCATAAGGCACATTGCTTTGGGGAAGATCTAAGGCCCTCCCTACTATATCTAGGCTGAGCAAGGTATCCAACCAAAGAGAATGGGTTCCAAAAAGCCAGTACAAGTAGTAGGGACAAATCCTGGTGTCACTGCCAGTGGCCCTGAAGTCTGCTCCAGCCAGACAACTGTCACCCACATTTAGAGGGACTAGTTTGGACCTATGCTGGTCCAGGTGGAGTTGGTGAGCTCCCATTAGCTCAGGTAAGCTATTTCAGTGGGTGTCCCCATCCTGGTCTTGACCTCTTTGCTCATATTCTCCTTCCTCCCACTCTTCAACTGGACTTTGGGAGCTCAGCTCAGTGCTCCACTGTGGGTTTCTGCCTCTGTTTCCATCAGTTGCTGGATGAAGTTTCTATAGTGACATCTATGATATTCATCAATCTGACTATAGGTCAAGGCCATTTCTGGCACCCTCTCCTCTATTGCTTAGGTTCTTAGCTGGCATCATCGTTAGGCAGAGGTGGGAGGACTGGCAATTTGAGGCCAGCAAAGCCACGCACTAGATGTAAACAAAAAAAGGAAGAGACATCTGGACTACATAAGGATTCTCTCTAACATCACTGAAACTTCTGCCAGGATTCAGTTCACTCCTGTTGTGCTTCCATCACTGAGGACAGGGAGACTGCTCCTCAGAGGCTGGCCCTCACAGATCCACTGGGGATTTGAGCTGCCCTGGACATGAAGGTTATTCCAGGAGCCTTCTGATCTATCCCAGCTGTGGTAACACCTCCCTTATTTTCCTCAGCAACTGGTAGCACCACGCCTCTTCCTAAAACCAAGAGGGGGTACCCACCCCAAAGTCTCCCCTCTCCGTGCCAAAAAAGTGAAATCATGAAATTCAAAGGTAAATGGATGAAACCTACATACAATGGAAGCTTGTTAACATATAAACATAAAATATAAACGCAAATGAACGGGGAGACGACAGGGCTGCTACTAGACATCTTTTGCCACCAACCTATATCTCCAGAGCAAGGAACTGGTTACATTTAATTAAGGTTTTGAACAAAGGAGCCCCATTAAAACCTCTAGAATATGCAGGCTATTGCAAGAGCTATTGTTTATTCTCCATAAACTGATGGGAAGGCCCTATTGCTGAAGATCACACTTACATCTCTCATAGACCATGGAGAAGTCAACCCAGTGTCTGCTTAGAGCCATTTTCATCCCTGTTGCTAAAAGTTAATAGTATTAGAAGGTGCTTTGCACACTTTCGGGGGATTTTTAACCACCAGTCCAGCTACAAGTCCTGATGACCTGTCTGCATGGTAAGCTGCACGATGCATAAACTTGTTAAAGTAACCATAAGGTCTACTCACTCAGTGAGACGGAGTCCATACCTGATACGTCCAAGAAGCTGACAGTAGATAGGGCTTGGGCCTAGGGGAAAACCCAGTAGAACTCACTCTTCTGCTAAAGGAACATGGCAATAAAATGACTGCAAACAACCTTCTCCTACACCTCTTGATCAGTTATCATCAGAGAAACTTCCTTCTACAGTAGATGCGAACTAATACAGACACCCACAACTGGAAAATGTGAAGACACTGAGAGACTGTGGAAAACTCAGCCCTAATGGAATGTCTCTATCAAATATCTCTCCTCGGGGCACAAGAAAGACAAGGTGGAAAGATTGTAAAAGCCGGCAGGGATGGAGGACTCCAAGGAAATAGTGTCTTCCAAACACAGTGGGGCTGACGCACACTTGCAGAGACTGTGGCAGCGTGCACAGGTCTATGCTAGATGGGGTCACAATGCTGGGAGTAGAAGGGGACACAAGCTCCTATCACTAACCACTGACAGATGTTCGCAAACAACCTGTGCTCTTCAGTGCAGTTTCACTGGGTACACGAACCATAACTAAGGGCAGGCCACACGCCCAACAGCAGATTGATGGCATAAAACCAACTCAATATTAATTTTGGAGAACTTTTTTCAATTCATATTTATGTGTTTGGGCATTTTTAAACCTTATTTGTCTTTTGTTCATATATTATGTTTTCTTATTTTATGTTTTCATGGATTTTATTTTGTGTGTGTCTCTCTGTGTATGTGTTTTTTCATGCTTTTTATTATTTTTCTGTTCTTTTCTGCCTGCTTTTTTTTTCTAAAGAGAGAGAGACAGAGAGAGAATGCATGGAGTTGGATGGGTGGGGATGTGGAGAGGATCTGAGAGGAAATGAGGGCGGGGAAGGCACAATCAGAATAATATACTGCAGGAAGAAATAACTTCAATAAAAAGTAAATTCCTAGTATTGACTGAACTTTTTAGATTCTACTAATGAGTTTATATTGTGAAGCAAATAATGTATTTGCTTACATAGATTTTAATCAAAAGATACTCTGCTTGCTCCTTTATAGAACTCCTTAGGAAGGAGCAGAACAACGGAGTCCAAAGGCTGAACACAAAATGATGGTGACTTTGATCCAGCTTCGCAGAAAGGAAGCAAACATAGATTCTCTAATTCGGACATTAGATTCCGTGTAATTGACCCCTCACTAACCACTTCAGTTTTATTTAACGTAAACCTTGTTTGCCCCTTTTTTGATGTATAACTGGTTATTCATTTGAACACTTGGATATTTTTTGTCCTCTATTTGGAATGACCTTCATCTTTCTCTCCATGACCCAGCAGAGAGTTCAGCCTTCATGTCTCAGAGTCTCCTCCCTGGAAACGTTCCTGACCTATTGGAAGCAGAGATGCTGGTCCAGACTTTTATACACTATAAAACTTACCTTCTGCTGCTTATGAAGGGTCCTACCAATAGCAATATCAATAACACGTATGCAATTATCCCATATTTAGTATATATTGAAGTCGACCAACTAGAAAAAGTTGGAATTGTGCCCCGAGACTCAATGAACCTAGGATGTTTCAGATTGTTATTATTTGGTAATTGTACTTAATAAACTCACGACACCCATTCTATCCTTCTTTGTACATTTGCAAATGCAAAGGGAACAATGTGAGGAAAATTCTGATAGCTTGAATCTCTGCCGTAACTGAATTAAAAGTTTAAAGCCATAATTTGAGTAGACAATCAACGCATCAATTGGCAAATCTACTCTTTCTAATGACCAAAGCTTGAAACACTATTTTAAAAGTTCAAAACATAATGTTTTCCCATTTTATTATTTATGTGAATTTATAGGTCGTAGATGCAAAAAATAAATACACACTGAAATTACTTAAATGTCACTTTCACGTGACATTTAACAGATTTCAGAAGCAAAGGTATCTCAATGCACAAGTGTCTATCTGATTGCAGTCCTGGCCTCTGTGCCCAGTCTTACTTGTATCTTTAGCATTCACTTCACAATACTCTTTAAGAAGGAAATATAGAAGATAATAAAATTCTGTTATAAATGTGGAAAATTTAGGTGTGAAATTTTAATTAATATTATTGTAAATATGTCTATATAACTACAAATACACTTACAGGTGTATATTTTATAATATACATTTTAATATATAATATAATAGTAAATTTTAAAAATTATATTATATTTTATAGACCACGGCTGCTGTTGAACATGTGGGGATCAGTGGAAGAGTGGTATTTAAGACTATTGTATTCAGAAGCTTCAGAGTTTGCAGGTTCAGAGGTAAGAAACTACTGCACCAGGGCAAATTTGCACTTGAAAAGATTTGTTCCAAACGGAACTGATAGTTAAACTATATATAAATGATTTTATTAATTATAATATGCCTGCTATTGTGGTTAGTCAGCATTTCTCATCTCCATTTATGTCTATATGTACAATATATTTATCTGTTTCTTCCATTGAGACACAATTATACCTCATAAGATGATCTCTATTGAAACAAACATACACATTATTTATGCTTCTATTAGCATTTGTAGTAAGGCTCATCTGAGGTTAGTTTAAGAAAGTTGCCCCAAACAAAGTAAACTTGGATGAACTGACTTTTATCTGTTCACATCTTGGGAAATAAGTTTATGCTAAGCTTTTAAGGCCAATATCCTGACTGGAAGAAGAGACTGACTACACACGTTTATTTGACCAGCACTCCAGTCATGAGTTCTAACACTCCTGGTCTAAATGCATGGTCATGGTTCATCCTTTGCCTTGTTTATTTATATTCAATATTTTATCCCATCAGGTGGGAAATGAATATCAATTGACCACACTAAAATCAGTCTATGAGTCAGAGATCTTTATATCAGAATAAACCTTTTTTGTGTTGACATTTTTAAGAGAATGAGGTCCCCACCCCCGACACATTTATAACGGCAATAGTCCTCCCTCAGTTTTAGTCTTTCACTTACTACGCGCTAGCTTTGTTACCTTCTAAGTCTGCAAACACATGATTAACATCTACGCATCCATTGTCTTCTAACCGAAAGGAACCCCTCTTACCGTGAAGCCCTCGGAATACTGAAAAGGAGCCCTGGAACGCTCGTCTGCTGTAGGACTCAGAGGCTTGGGGTCAGACAGAGAACGCTGCATCATCTTGGCTGTCTTAGGACTTGCTGGGGGCACTTTAGCCATGTCTGGATGGAGCACTTTCTGTGGACTTACGTCATCAGGGAGGGGTTTTTCGTAAGGTACAAAGGCTGATTCTAATGCTTTGCCTGGTGACAGTGGGGAGATGGGTGAGTAGAGGACCTTGGGAGATTTGGGTGGGGAAGGAGCCAGCTGGACTGTGGTGTCTGCCCGAAGGTGAGCTGATGAGTACCCAATCTCTAAAGGTGTTGGGCGTTTCTTGTCTTTGGGTGGAGAGGAGGCACCCAGATAAGGAGGGCTCTGTGTGTCTGAATCTGTTTCTGTTTGACATCCTAAACTGCCCCCTTTGTAAGTCTTTTCAGGTGCTGAAATGTGTTTAATTATTTCTACCTTGGCATCCACCCGCGCTCGTATGGAAGGTGTCCTTATGGTTCCCACTGGTTCAGTTTGCACAGATATCTCTGCAACTGTCTGAACTGCTACACTGGAGACTTTGGAGAGGGGTTTGGTCTTGTCACCCTCTGTGGTGCTGTCTCCGTACTTCCCCGGACGGGCTTTTCTCCTTGACCTAGAAGGCACATCCCATTCATCTTGATCTTCGTCATCAGTCTGGACGCTGGTATCAACGCTCTTTTTAGTTCTTCTCCTCCTACTGGCATAGCTCCGGTCCGCGGTTTCTTCGTCGTCTGTTTGGACGCCACTGTCCACTATCTTTTTCAAGTTCCGCGGATCGTCTGCCAGACTTTCCCCCATCTCTTCATACTGCCCCCGAACTTTAGCCCCGGAACTTCTCTTTTTTGGTTGTTTCTCCTCTTTTACCACAACATCTGTCAGAGGTATCTCTGAAACAGTGCTCAGGATGCCGGGCGGAGCGATGTACTGAGTCACCCCATCGGATTGAACAGTGTACCATCCTTGGCTCTGGGGTATTTCAATGGCCACCACAGTAGAAGCTGTGGTGGTGGCATCTTCGGTGGCCCAAAACTGACTGCCTTCCGGAGCAGCATACTGACCCTCCAACATGGCCTGCTCAGTGGTGGTTTGCGGAGAGGCGTTTCCAGAGGGGTCATAGTTGTACTGGTAGATCTGGCGGAGCTTCTGCTCCTCAAGCTGCTGGTGTAGCTGCTGTTGCAGCTGCTGAATCTGCTCAAGCTGTAACTGCTGCTGAGCTAGCGTCTCCTGCCTCATCATGAACTGAGCCTGCCGCTCTTCTTCTTGCTGGTACAGGAGGTGCTGTTTCATAGACTGCAGTTCCTCCAGCTTCTTTTGAACCATGATCTTTTCCTGCTCTCGGAACCTCTGAATCTCCTGACGTTCCCACTCCAACTCCTCAGCAAAGCGCTGTTGCTTAATTTTCTCTAGCTCCAGGAGCTCTCGCTCCAAGTCAAGCTGCTGTTGCTGCTTATCTTCGTCAGAGACCATTAAAAGAGTGCTTTCCTCTCCTACCCCCTCAGAGAACCCTTCGGATGCTGTGGTTAAAGCAGGGACAGAGTCCATTGTCTCAGCAGGGAGAGTTTCCATAGTCATCGTTTGCAGACTGGCATTGATGTCAATGCCCGTTACTGAGATGTCTGTTTCTGATGCACCCGTTGTTAGGAAATACGACCGAGGCATTGGCTGGCTTTGATGCAGGGCTGAGAGTGAAGTCAGTGCATCTGTTGTATGAATGCCAGACAAATCCCTGACCGTGGTGCTGAAAATGGAGCCGGGCTGAGTGGTGATAGCAAACGTGGCGGGGATTGGAGTTGCTACTGAAGAATAGACAACACCATTAGATGACCTCAAAACACTTCCCGCTCCATACTGTGGTCCTGGAGGAGGAGTCATTCTCGCTGTGGAATACTGTGGGGTACTAATCCCAACTCCTGAAATGACTTGGCGTGTTTCTGGGTATGGACCTGTAGTCTTGCTTGAATAATCCATTACCTCACCTGAAATACAGGGTAGAGTTATAGTCCAGTTCTCAGAATGAAGGATGCTGTTTGGGTCTGAAAGCCCTTTTATCTCGATGGACGCAATGAATGGGACGGCATGCAAATCCACAGGTTAACCTAGTTAGGTGCGGAGGAAAAAGCAATGTTGGACATGCAGGCACATGCAGACAACGACAACAGCAAGAACCATGAAGAAACAAAAATGCACGTGTACTGTAAAATATAATTGCCAAGACATCCAAAGAAAGCAAAAATGTAAAGGAAACCAGAGTAGGGGTATTTTTCTCATCCTGAAACTAGATGCAGAACACCGTAATGGCATTTCAAGGCAGCGTCTATGGCTATATCATACTGACCTGTAGATACTCTCCCTGAAGTTAGATCTACTGCTGCATCAGCGCCTCCAGAATAATCAAAAGCATTCTTACTTTTATAGAAAAAATGTCCAGCTTCTGCCAAATTAGTATCAGACATGGAAGGTTTCATTCCACCAACCCCTCTGTAACTGTACGGCCCTGATCTATCATACTGATAGTGATCGTCCCTGTAACCGAAGCGGTCTTCAGGAAGGGTAGTGGCAGGCTGCTGCGCTGTGCAGCTCCTTCCAAAAGGCAACTTATAAACCATGTCACAGCACACAGCCCTTCTTCCCGCGGTCAGATCAACAGGCTTCTCGTCGTCTTCTATTATTTTGGTCACCACATTGGAAGTAGACTCATCCATTGTGACAACAGTCCTATGAGACTTGGATGTGCTGAGATCTACCGCTTCTCCGTCTGTGATCCCCTGAGATGCGACGCTGTCAGTCCATCCGTTGGTGACACCGACAGGGGGCACAGTGACAGGCTTCGTAACCGCCAGTGTCACTGCCTGAGCGGAGGGACCTAGCGATAAGTTGATTGGTGCTTCGTCTCTGATCGTGGGAAATGTCTGGCCGCCTGCTATCCTATAGGGTGACTCAGTATGTTTCGATATGGTAAGCTGGAGCGGTGCTGCCCCTGCACGCTCTCCGCTCACTTGGCTTCCCGTGACAGTTGCGTAAGTTGTAGTATCGGTGCATGTGACAACCGCCACTGTCTCCGAGTCTAGGCCGACTGGAGTTATTAAAGAGGCAGCCGCGCTGAGATTTATGATAGAAGGTTGGATGGCGCTAATTTGTCGCCCATAAACTTCATTTGTCATGGTCTGCCTTTTCACCTCCATTGCAGAAGCAGAAAGATCCATACATTTTTCAGCTGCTTTAGCTTCTGTTTTTGGTATTGTACGTAAATCAATGGCATCACCAGTAAGTGGCAACTTTCCATTTTCCTTGTACGGACGACTGTCTAGAGCAAGAGGCTCTGGCGGAATGGGTATGGAAACACTTCTGGGAGCGATGCTGGGGGCTGTGCTTCCGGTCGCAGAAACCTGGGTTTTTGATCCTTCTGTTGGAAGGAACTGTGTAAGTGATGTTGGAGCTCCTTGAAATAGAGACGGTGTCACAACAGGGGCAGAAGAAAATGTCTCCAAAGCTCCTTGTGCATACAGGGCTGGCTGTGAAGAACTTGGAATTTCTGTAGTTGTCATAGGAGGAACTACAGAAAACACTGTTTCAAGGGAAACCAGCTCTTTTGGGGGTGATCCCAAGGGCCAACTGGTAATGGCTTGGGCAGCAGAAGAATCTGTTGGAGTCCCAGGTTCAGAGGGCAATGTGATAACCACGTACGTCTCCATTAGAGACTTAGAGTACCTTGGTGAGGATTTATTAGAGTGTGGGGAAAGTGGAGAGGTAGGGGAAGGCAGTTTGTAATCTGCTGAAGTCACTAAATTTAGGGACATACTTGAAGTTAAAGACAGACCTGTTGGTTTGGGGCATGTGTCTGTTGTTTTTGGTGTAGTTACCGGAATCTGAGGAACTACTGGCTTGGGGGCAATTGGAGGTTTGATCGGTTCTGGCCGATGTGTAAACACAAGTCCAGTTGGAATTGAGGCAGGCTTCGGAGGGACAGGAGGCGGCACGGCGGCACATACTTTGGTTGCAGGTAGCCCATTACTCCTCCGAGCGGCTGTGACCTCCACTGTAGTAACAACATCAACGTGGGTTGTAGCGATAGTCGTTGGAGTCACTGGAGCTTGAGCGGCCAACTTTTTTTTAGGATAAATGGTTGGCTTAGGTGAAGTTGCTGGGGGCAATGGTGGAGGAGGGGGAGGAGGAGGTGGTGGAGGAGGAGGAGGAGGGGGAGGGGGAGGAGGGGGTGGCTGGGTTGATATGTCCAAAGAAGAACTTCGGAAAAACGGATGAGATTTAGGTGGGTGGGTAGAAACAGGAGGACCGGCTGATGGTAACCTATATGTGGGCTTTTCCTGACCCGAGACCTTTCCAGATACAGAATATGGAGATACAGGCTGTTCTTTCATCTGAGGGGCTATTACGGTAGGAGGTGTTTGGATCAACCCAGTTTCAGGTAAGCTGATTTTTGCGAATTCAGCCTCAGACTCTTCCCTTTTATCTTTGTAAGCATCCAAAACCTCTAGAATAATTCCATCCCCAGTTTCTGTCTTGCCTTTTATGGGATCTTTTTCAGATGTAGGTAAGTCCATGGACACGGTGTCAGCGTGTGGCCTGTCAGCTTTAGGTCCTACAGTTTCTGGGTCAGGAGGGGCCATACTAGAGAAGGAAATCACAGCATGGTCACCATCAGTTCTACTTTCAGGCATGATGGTCCGATCTAAGGACACGCCTATGTCTTCTGGGTAGTCTATGACACTGCCTGGAAAATAAGTCGAGGAAGAAATTTCTTCAGAGTCTTCAAATTTAGTTATTCCTCCCGCTGGCTCTGTATAAGCAGCGGTTACGCTGTCCAGGGGAGCGACGGGTGAGGAGCTGTCGGTGGTGCAGACTGAAGAAATTGATGACGTAAGAGAAGGTGTGTCAGACGGGGGGACAGACGCAGCACTTTCTGAAGCCTCGGAGTAGGTCAATATCAGTGACTCATGGGCAATTATTTCTTGAATTTCTCTGGTATAATCAGTTACATATTCATCTTCAAGTTCTTCTGTTGAAAAATGTTGGGTTATCTTAACATCTGGGATAGAGAGAGTGGCGCTGCTGGTTGAGTCTGTAAGAGATGCTCCAGAAAGGATGCTTGATGTCAAAGATGCATCTTGCACCCTGTCAAAATCCATAGTGGACTCTGTCATGTCATCCCCGATGGTGGTCTGCAGAGGACTGGATCCATCTGTTACCTGCATCTGCTGCCGCCTCATAAGTTCTTCGTAGGCAGCGTCAGCATCTAATAATTTCTTTTCCTCACTGGTAGAAGTTACTATGGTGCCCAGGTCCACTATCTCGTGGCTTTCTGGAATGATATACGAGCTTGAAACTATGTCTTCTTGAGGCACAATGGAATGTAAGCTTTCTAACTCATAAAACTCTTTCTGGAGGTCTGTAATTTTCTGCATAGGATCATCGTAAATCTGTTCGGGGAGTCTTATCTTTTGCTCTCTCCCTCTCTGCTGCAGAAATCCATTTTGTTCTTCTTGTCTGGTGAGCAGGCTACCATCTACAGATCCATTGTATGTGTCCTCTACTAAAGATTCATAAATGTAGTCCTCTATTAACATGCCCCCATACAGCGGCTCTTTTTCAAACACTTCGTCTCGCTCATTTGCAGCTGGGAATGACTTGTATTTGTGGGTTTTATGCATCATTTCTTCATACATCTCCTCGGCACTCCTCAGGGTCTTCTGAACACCTTCTTTCTGCATCACAGATTGCTCATCTGTGGGTGAGTACAAAGACACAGCTGTTGGCAATTTATAAACTTTCTGAACTTCTATTATTTTCTCAGGGCTTATTTCAAATCCTTCTGGGTCGGATTCTATGCTAGGTGAGTATTCAGAACAAGAGGACCTATGGAGCTCCTCCATTTCTGCCGCCTGGCGCAATTCTTCTGTGGGAGATGCATCCTCAATGGGAGAGAGATTACTGGGTGGCGTCTTGGGTCTTTCTCTCCTTCTCTGAGCTCGAAGTTCATCTTTGTCTTTCTTTGATTTCTTACTAGAACTCTTCCTTTGTTGCTGCTCTAATTCCCGCTGCTTCTCTTGCTCTTTGAGCAATTCTTCTTCCTCTCTCAATTCTTCTTCCTCCGAAGAATCTTCGATGGTGGGCAAGAGAGGGCCATGTGTTCGGTGCCGCGCTTTGCGCTGCTGTTTGCTTTCCCCTTTCTTGTGGCTGGGGCTGCTGTCGCTGTCCTCATCAAGTGACGACACCGATGTAGGGGACGTGCCAGGAGTGAAGCTGGATGCATGGAGACTAGAGGACCCCTCTCCCCTAGATCTGTCCTCAGGTGAGTCTGTCAGGCTTTCCATTTCTAATTCTGGCTCTTCGTCAAAATACAAAGTTGTTTTTTTCTGAGAGGACTCCGCGGAGTATTTATCTGCTGTCGTGCTGTTGAGTTCGATCGTCTTAAAACGACGTAACCCTCCGCCTCCAGCAACGACAAGTTCTTCGCTCTCCTGACTTTTAGTTTCTCGGAATTTGAGCTCAGGGCTTTCATCAAACGTTTCATCGTCCTCGTCATGCCAGGAATGACGTCTCCCTGCGTCATCATCAAAGCTAGTGGTACTCTTGCGAGTCAGTCGTCTGTGCTTCCCCACTGTGCTTTTCCCTTTGCCTTTGGCTTCTTCCCTTTTCTGGCTCTCAGGAAGACCGCCAATCTCTTTGAGCTGACTCCTGATGAACTCATCGTCTTCAGAGCCAGAAGCATCCTCATCCGCACTCATTTCGAGAATCTGTTTTCGTATGAAGTCCTCCTCCTCCCCCGAACCTTGACTGTCTTCCTGTTTATACTCATCGCTGCTTGAGGAGCCAACACTAGTTCTCCGCTTTCGACGTACGACAGGGGAGTTTTCACTTTCGCTGCTGTCTTCCACGGAATCATAGGATGCTCTTCTTGGACTTAGGTCATCAAGCAGCGCAGGCTTTTCTTTATGGTCCTTCCTGGAAGGAAAGCCTTGTTGGCTATCCCTTTTGGAACTCTCTTTCTTTTCTTGGCTCTCTTTGACCTCTTCTTCTGAAATAGTAATATCCAGCTGGATCTGAGGCTTTTGTTGGTCCTGAGGCTGCTCAGGAGAAACCTTCTGGGGCTGTGCTTTCTTTTCTGATTTGTCACCCAGTGTACTCGCCTGGGCTTCCAATATGGATAGTACTGTGCTTTCCAGCTTCGCTAGGTCCGAGGGGCTGGAAGGGCTGCTTTCCTGTGAGAAAGAGTCCTTTTTGAGTCCTTTGAGCAAATCTTTGTCATCGCTTGGTATAAGACTTGGGATTTCACCAAGAGAGCCTGATATTCCATCAGAAGAGTAGCCCGTGTCACTCAGACCTTGTGGGCTCTTGGGCTGTTGAGAACTGGAGGTATCAGACTTGTCCTCTTCCTTTTCCTAGTGGAGGGGAAAAAAATCACAGGCAAATGTATTAGAGTTGAACTAATTACGAGGCTTCACCATTCACCATTATTATTAAATAACCATCAATAATTGAGGAATAAATATGGAAAAATTCAGCTATGTGATGATAGTTTTTGTTTGCTTGGTGTAATTGTTGTTGTTGCTTTCTGATACAGGGTTTTTCTGTGTAGCCTTGTAGCCCATTCTGAAACTTGCTTTATACCCCAGGCTGGCCTTGAACTCACAGAGGTCTGCCTGCCTCTGCTTCTGCCTCTGGAGTGCTGAGGTTAAATGTGTTTTCCACCACCACCTGGAATAAGATGATATTTTCAAAAAAAATCTTTGTATGAGAACAAAATTGAGAACAGTTGATATTCACTAACTTAGGTTAGTTTTCATTTAAACTAAATTTAAATTACATATTAATTCTCAATTTCACTTGATTTTCTTTCATTAACTTCACGAGGCCCCTTTACATTTTAATTTCACTTTCCTTCAAATACATTATCTGTATCAATACATTTATTTTGTGATGAAGTTCAAATGGTTAAAAAAAAGTCAGTCTCTGTATCTTTCTCTCATGTGTGTATGTGTCTGTCTCTCGTCTGTCCATTCTTGGACGGCAGAGGAGAACATTGGGTGTTCTATCATTCTTTGTCTAGTTCCCTTAAGACAGGGTCATTCATTGGACCTGGAGCTTGCTGTTTTTGGCTATGCTAGATGACCAGTGAGCCCAAGATATCTTCCTGTTCCTGCCAGTCCTGTCCCAACTCCCTACCCCAGGACTGATGCTACAGGTGTACAAGGCCACACTTATTTCTACATGGGTGCTGCAGTCTGAACATGGATTCTTGTCATGATCATACAGCAAGCAATCTCTCTTTC
Organism: Neodon shergylaensis; assembly: GCA_025134845.1. Classification (NCBI taxonomy): domain Eukaryota; kingdom Metazoa; phylum Chordata; class Mammalia; order Rodentia; family Cricetidae; genus Neodon; species Neodon shergylaensis. Next base: position 3,849,288 of record JABTXL010002926.1, on the reverse strand, counting down.
TCCCTCCCCCCTTTGCTCTCTTGTGTGTGTTGTTTTTTTCTTTAATTGAAAAGTTTTTCATAAATATATGATTATGGATTTTCCTCTTCCAACTCCTCTGTGCTGAATAGCTATATTTCAACTTGACACAAGCTAGAGTTATCTGAAAGGAGGGAACCTCAACTGAGGAAATGCCTCCATAAGACCCAGCTGTAAGGCTTAATTCATGATTGATGGGGGAAGGTCAGCCCATTGTGGGTGGTGCCATCCCTAAGCTAGTGGTCCTGAGCTGAGCAAGCCATGGGGAGCAAACCAGTAAGCAGATCCCCTCCGTGGCTTCTGCATCAGCCCCTGCTTCTAGGTTCCTGCCCTGTGTGAGTTCATGTCCTGACTTCCCTTAGTGATAATGTTCTTAGACGTGTAAGCTGAAATAAACCCTTCCCTCCCCAAGGTTCATCACAGCAACAGTAATTCTGACTCGGACATCCTCCCAGGTCCCTCCTGCTTCCTTGCCCACCCACATCTCCTTCCTCTCTCTCCTTATAGAACAACAGAGACAAAACAAACAGGCTGCCATCACAGCAGTCCGCTAATACACGGTCTTCCTGAGTGGACAGCACTACCTCACCGCATCCCACAAGACGACACAGAGCAGGGTTGGGAAGCACAAGAGAGTCTCAATGGATGACTTCATTAGTAAATGCTGCCTCCCATCATTCATAGCAATGGAGGAAAATCAGCCAAAATATGATCTTTCGTAAGTTAATTTTGATAGTTTATAATACAGATTTTTGAAGTCCGTCCTGACATTTTTATAAAAATAAGGTTAAGACTAGATACATAGAACATAACAAAGAAGAGCAAAAGGGAATTCATGAAGTGCTAACACAAAACATTAAAATCCTTTCTCTGCTCCTGCCGGTGTATGGCTTTCCTCTGTGCCTACGCATCCTTTACTCTTTTGTACTATGTTCTCCCTTATCAGACCTTCTGGTCCTGTCTGCCCGACACGCTTCACGGGCTTCCCTCACCAAGTCTGGTGAGGCTGCTGCTGTGCTGCTCTCTCTGTTCTGTATTAAATGGTAGCAAGTGTGCAAAGGCTCATTCTGTAGGCTTGTGGGTCTAAGACAATATGCTAGGAGTGACCGATGGGGAATCAATTACTTGTTTCTAATGCACCTCACTGGAAGGTTCAAAGGAGAGTTGTGCTCACCAGGGTACACTTTGGAATGTTAATTTTTACCCCATTAACTAGATTTAGGTATATATAATCTCACATAATAATGTGTTCTAATTAACTACATAGTTTAGCTGTGAAACATCAGATCACTCAGTGATCAGGTTCTTCGCTTCACTGATTAAAGGCACCTACAAATTAATCTTTATTACTGCTATTAATCATTTTAAAAAGGAATTGGACATATCAGGACTTGGCAACCATTTGTCTTTCTTGTAGCTAACTGGTCCTTGACACTGCTTCATTAATAACACTTATAAACAAGGGGAAATTAGATGTAGATTACAGTATGTAAGACGTATCCTGTTTTCTCTAATTATTGAACTTTAAAATGGATGTTTGAAGTACCACAGACTAGAATATGATCAAAGGATTCATGTGAAGGCAACATAATGTGGGCCATTTTATCACCAATTTCTCATTACATCAGACTAAAAGATTGGAGACGTTTTCTCATGTGCTTCAAAAATTTGTAACAGTATACTTACTTCAAGAAAAGTATTAATCTATTTAGTGAATTAATATTTATATATAAGACTATAACAAACATACTTTTGAATAATGTAGAACACACACATATATAATGTTATAAAATATCTAAAATATAAACTTGTTACTGACTTTTAAAAATTCACTCCTTTTCATTTGAACCATCAGGAAATTGATATCTGTATTCTCTGTTTCACTTTTAACACTTAATACTGTTTAGAATCACCTCCGAAATTCTAAAATGAGAACACCATTTTTTTTTTTTTTTCGAGGCAGGGTTTCTCCATAGCTTTGGTGCCCGTCCCGGAACTAGCTCTTGTAGACCAGGCTGGCCTCGAACTCCCAGAGATCCGCCTTCCTCTGCCTCCCGAGTGCTGGGATTAAAGGCGTGCACCACCACCGTCCGGCGAGAATACCATTTCAGTTAGGTTACTTCTGTGTGCAAGTTTTATCACCTTTGATAAAGTCAGTAACGCTGCAGGTCTGTCTGTTCCTAGTGATCAGCATGCAGTCTATCACACTGGCCTATAGCATATGGCATGATTTCCATGCATAGAGTTTTAGTTACTTGAGCTTTGCTAATCTATGTATTGAAAATAACCATTCAAAAGTTTCAGGGGCTAAGCTTCAGTTTTAAAATGTACTAACAAATAGTAGGGATTGGAGCATCCCCTTTCCCGAGAGCCTCCCATAGCCATTACTGGACAGTAGACACGTCAGAGAGAAAGCAGTCACGAGTCAGCGCCATCTGAAACTCTTGACCGTGCTGTACCTTGTGGGGAGCCTAGTGGGAGAAAAGGCACAAAAATACATATGTTCTTTCGAGCGTGTCTGTGCTCTTTCCTCAAGACTTGACTTGAAGCCAGAGGCACTCCACACTGGAGGAGAACAGAAGTTTCTGAAGATTATAAGTGTTAGGAATTCAATTCTAGGATTCATATAAAAATGTGCAAAGACAAATAACTATAAGTGCTTGGTTGGTTTTTCTAGACTTTATTATAAGTGAGCTGATCGAGCACAGGCATATCTTCAATCCTGCATAGAAAGTTTATGTTAGGATGGAGAGCAAATATGAGTAACTAAAGCGCTCCAATCACAAACAAGGCAGGCACTGCATTCTATGCGGATAGATAGCTTGACTATTAGCTCTTCAGCTATTTTAACAGAAATCAAAGCCCACATTAAAATCTATGCTAACTCTAGTTTCCATCTGGAGGACAGCAGTTCTCAGTAGAGAATATGGAACAAAGACGAATAGTCTCCTGCCTGGATATATAGGTGAAAATACAGAATTTTATAGCAACATGACTTAAAAATATGAAACTGAAAAGTTTAAAGAGGTATACTTTTAAATATATATCATATTTAAATATACTCTCATTTTAATATATATTCATTTAATTTTGCTTAATAAACACATTTTGAAAATTTGAATAAAGAAACAGAATGATGTAGCAACAAAAATAAAAACATCACAATATTAAAACAACTGACAAATTGATAAATGAACATAAAATAGTGCAGATATACAAGCTGTGAAAATTATCCAAAAGAGTGTACCAAAAGTTACAAAGAGAGATGGATACTAAGGAAAGAACTTATGTCAGAAGTGTCACAGGAGAAAAGTACTCACAGGTAGGGGCTGTGAATCGAGGCTTTATAATCAGAACCGCACTAAAATCCTCATTCTGCTATTTTCCTCCAAGCATACTTGTATTTGGAGTATAAAATCCAATTTCCCTATTTTTTCAAACAGCCACCATGATGGTTATATTATCAATATTTGTGTAGGTTAGATAGAAGGAAATGGGTTTTATAAAAAGAACCTTGAATGTGGTAAGAGGCAAATGAGGAGGATTACTTGGATTTTTAAATGGCAATATAAAAAGGAGTCAATATAGGGAGCTCTGCAGCAGGGGAGGTTGACTTTCAGTCGTGGGGGGAAGGGATGGCATCAAAAGGACAGCAACTCAGGTGGCTTTTCGGTGTTGACACTGCAGAGACACACAGAGAAGTCCAGACAGCTACAGAGGGGGAGAAACACATTGAAAATAAGAATCACATTGAAGTGTTTGTGGTTTTGTTTTCTCACTGGTAGAGGATGGTGAGCCTTGCAGGGGAGTTATATTGCAGACAGATATCACAGGGTGAAAAACCCTAGCTAATCTGTTTAGGCAGGACTACACACTGTGGATACAGGCAGCCTGACCACTATGCAAATGTCTCAAGGTGGGAAAACAAAACATTAGAATGTTTATGATAGCATTTAAATGCAAGACAGAAAGTTTTAGTTTGATTTTGGAAATAGACCAATAGTGCTGGTGTTCTTTAATTTCCTGTTGCTTGTTCACACGGTCTACAAAACCCTCAAGTAAAACTGGAAGTTCTGCTGTAAGAGACAGTATAGTAAAGCAATCACTTCATTTGTTCACTGTCAATTTAAAGCTTATTGTTTGACAAAGAATATGACTTATATAGTGTCAGCCACCCTTTTCTATAGTAGGCTAGTGGCAAATAAAACAATTACACACACACAAACACACACACACACACACAGGTCATGTGCTGATAAAACGTACAATGCAAAGAACTCACAAGTGTATCCCTAGGGAACTGACTCTTTCTGTATTGCTAAGGCATTTGTCTAGCAGCAAACCAAGGTAAAACAATGATTAAATGAGATCCCACAAGGAGTAAGTAAAATGTGCCAGAAAAACCAATGGAATCTGCATTTATAACCATTATAAGAATAACAAACTCTGGAGCTTAAGGAAGCATCAAATAGAGATGTCCTCATGATCAGTAATGGTATGGAGGACCAAGTCCCGAGAAATTGAAACCTAGCTGGCCTCAGATTAGTGTCTGCAAGACAAGAGGCATGTAAATGATGGTGTCACATTACAGAAAGCCAAAAGGAGAGGTGGGTTCTAAAGAAAAATGAGCAATTAGTCAAACGTGTTGAGCTTGAATTTGCAGAGAGGTCTAAAGGGAAACTGTCTACTTAAACACACAAAAACACAGTTCTGTAACTCAAAAATAGAGACACATGTACATATGTGATTTTAAGGGTTATCCATGTGACTTCTCTGGATAGAAAAGAAGGAAACTCAGGGGTAAAAAATTGGAGACTGGCAAAGAAAATCCTAAAAATGGCAAATGCGGGACCCACAAGAAATGATCAGAATGAGAAAGATGGTGGACATGGATCAGCAGGCATGTGTCACAGTGAACACAAAATAGCAGACGCCCATAAACTAATTATGCAATTGTAATTTCTGCTTGCGGTTATAATAGATGTACAATAGGTAATTTTTCTGTGAATCATCAGTGTCTGGTGTGGGAGAATTGTCTGTATCCTGTCAATCATGTTATAAATAAATGCTGATTGGCCAGGCAGGAAATATAGGTGGGAAAACCAGACAGGAAGTAGAAATGATGCAATGAGAACAGGAGAATTCTGGGAAGGAGGAAGTTGATTCCTCCCACTCCTGCCCAGACCACCGAAGCAGCAGGATGTGATCTGCCCCACTGAAAAAGGTACTGAGCCACATGGCTAATATAGATCAGAAAAACGGGTTAATCAAAATGTGAGAGTTAGCCAGTGAGAGGCTAGAGCTAATGGGCCAATCAGCTTATAATTTATGGAGATCTATGTGTGATTTTCTTTGGGGCTAAACAGCTGGGATACTGGGCGGGACAAAAACCCCAACAACAAACAGGCCCGTCCATGTTACAAGTGTCCTCTATGAATTAAATTATTTAATTAGGTAGAAGATATTTTGTGGATCCCTAAGAAGCTTATATTTTAATTCTTATGTATGTATACACACACATATATACATAATAAAATTGGATTTTAATTAAAATTAATATACTTTGAAAGAACAGCGTTCCTTTAAAATGGCAGAATTGCTTATGCAAATATTACTTAAAATGGGGCATTCTTGAAACTTTTAACTAAAGGAAGAGTATAAAAAGTACGTAGTACTCTATACTATATGCAGATAATAACCAATCCTCCATATTAGACAAATGACACTAAATCATGAGAAAAATCTAGAATAACTAAGAATATGTAAATTTACTTTCACTCTGGATTTTAACCATGAACTTTTTTTTTAACCATGAATTTTGTGGCTGACCACAGATTAGAACTCTATCAAAATGAAAATCAAAACGAAGCAACAACAAAAACAACAACTTGCGTCTTACAAAATCTTAATACATTATTTTAGGTGCAGAGAAAAACTGACTTATACTCCCATTGTGTATTTAAAAAAACCAACATGGAGCTATAGGAAATCTTTTCATTTTTCTATATGACTTAGAGAATTTTGTCTCTATGCTTTATGGAAGTTGACTAAGGCAAAACGCCATTGCTTTTCACTTAAGTGCAAAAAAAAAAAAAAAAAAAAAAAGTAGAGTTCTCTGAAACGTAATTCACGGTTTAAAGGTTTTCACATCCATCCTATCCGTGACTGGCTGAGGCACTAAGCAAACCTAGCGAACTGCGCGCACGCAAGACTGCGATGGTAGGAAATACAACTTACTGGTTTTTCTTTGCCAGGCCCCACCAGGTCAGATTTGGCGCTGCCTTCTGCCGGTGGCGGTTTCTCTGCACCGCTTTCCCTAACTCCTTCCTTGGGCAAAGTCTGAGGTGTGTCTCTTGGCAGATCTTCAGTCCTGGCCTCAGGCTGCCCCTCTTCTCCCACTGCCTTGGCGGCCACCCCTACTGTGGGCTCTTCAGGAATTTGTGCTTGAGCTTTAAGTATTTCAGGTTTCTCTTCCCCCTCCAAGGCCAGTGGCTTTACTTCTGGGGGTAAGTCCTTATCTCCGGGGGTTGGCTTCTTTCCTTCAAGGGGTGGTTTTTCTTCAGCAGGTGCCATCTTTTCGTCAAGCGGCTTCTTTCTCGTTTTATCTTCGGGGACTGGTTTTTCCTCTTCAGAAGGTGATTTCTTTCCTTTCCAGGGTGAAATTTTGCTTTTCTCTACTTTACTCTCTTCTGGTTTTTGATCTATGGTGACCGTTGCAGGGGTTTTCTCAATTAATGGTGTTTCTTTTTCTGGAATAAGTTTTTCAGTTTCAGTTTTGACTTCTGTTTCCTTCTTTTTATCTTTTACAGGGGCCCTCGGTGTTTTCTGAGATGGTGGTTCGGCAGGGGCAGGCACAGGAGATGCCTTGGGTCCTGACGATACAAGAGGCATTTTGCCTGTATCTCCAAGTTGTCCTGAAATTGCTCTCTGCGTCTGGCAATTTAAACAAAGCCATTCTTGAATCTGTAAAATGGACAGCAACGAACAGATTAGGATTACAGCGGACTTTCTATTTTAGCGCATTAGTCAAGATGAAAACTGAAAATGTCTAGTTATTCTGTTGATTGTTGATAGGCACAGGGAAAGTTATTCTGTTCTAAATCAGAAAAAGCATCATGGAAAAAATGTAAAGAAGATTATTTAAAATAGAAACATGGGCAAAATCTGTAAAGACTACCAATTTCTATGCTTACCACCACTTAGAAAAAGAAAGGGGCAGAAGAATGAACTTAAGGAGGACCCAGAGAAATACTTATTTAGAGTTTGGCACTGGAAAGAAAGCTGTAAATTTGACAGAAAAAATTTTTAAGCCTAGTATCTTAAAACTTAGCAGTTCCATCATAAATTTGCTTAAATACAATTACATTACACAATATGTTTCATTTTTGTTTAAAACTAAAAAAAAAGATTATTTGAATTTAGTTTAGCAAGTCTTTATCTCTTGGTATCAACCAAATAAATTTCCACCGAGTTGCATGGAGTTTTCAGGAGTCACTCGTGTGTAATTCTCTATCTTCTTTCTAATTAATAAAATGATTCCATTTTTAATACTAATTGCATGTATTCACCAGTTAAGCAGGATAAAGTCATAGATCAAATTGTTTAGCATGTTTGTTTTTTAAAGTATTTTTGTTTTTCTGACTGAAATGCCTCCTTCTGGGACTGCTGCTCAAGGCCCAGGAGATGGGAGGGATCTCTTGAGCAGATCACCTGGTCAAATACAGTTTCCTAGAGGGCTATTTTAGCAGAGCACCAAGTGATGAGAAGAGACCCGCCACTCTGAGAACCAGCCAGCTCACTGTTTTTGCAATCTAAGTCATGAAAACTACGTTCTGAGAAAAGAGCACAAGGCAAAACAATCACAGGGGAGGCAGATGTGAGGTTGGGGCAGACATTATCCTTGACTTTTGTGTTTTGTATCTTGTCTTCCATCGTATGTATTTTCATATAAAAGATAAAGGCTGTACATGTTGCTTCTTTCTAATCATTACCATATAATGTGTATTTATTATGCAAGAAACAGGGTGGGGGGGGGTCCTCTAAATACGCCTGCCTGCTGTCTTGTGTGTCATTGTCTCCAGATAAATTCAGTTCCAAATTGCTCTTCATCCTGGCTGCTCTCTCCAGGTGCTCGGCTTAAATTCCTTGCAGAAAAATCACTTACTGCAGCAGAATACTATCAGAGAAAAGTTTCATTTGTTCCCTGCTTTTTATTTTTCTATTCTTTATAGACGTTACAAATGGTGTTTAATATATTCGACTATTTTGTAATTTGTTAGGGGTTATAGATCCTTAGTTTCTCCTCTAAAGTACAAAGATAAAAAGACAACCCTTACTTTCAGTAAGCCCTGATTTAAAGCAGTAAGATGCATGTGGGCGCCTTTGCTGTTGGTGTGTATGGCCCCTCAATATCAATCCTTTCTTAAATTCCCGTGAAAGCATCTCTGATGTGAACTACAGTGTTATGTAACAATCTGGTTCACAAGTCATGGGAAAGAAAGTGACTTGGTCACTTGTCGAACAGGGCCGAATAAAAGAGAAAACCTCCAGAGCACCCGTCTTGATCTGTGCTACGGCTCAGAAGTCATTACTTGATTGAAGCCCATCTGAAGATATCATCATTATTCATATTTTGAACTTGATGTTTCAAAAAAAACCAAAAACAGACAAAAATAGCTGTCTCACAGGGCTGTTTTGATACAAGGAGTCTAAAAATCACAAGCACAGGTGTGTATGAAACATTCTCATCAGGACATGTCCCAGTGTGGATAAGCTGGGGACTTTTAATCTAACAGGAATACAGGTTTCATGCATTTTGTCCACTATAAAATTCTGATTTTTTTTGTGAAATTATTCTTACTTAGTTGTCATACATTGGGTATATGGTAAGTACCAGAGAACACATGGCTGTTTTTAAAGGGAGAAATCTGTTGAGAAACCAAAGAACTTTGGTATACTCAATATTCTCATACCTTCTTGAAATTTAGGTAAGAAGCTCAACTTTAGTTGAATCCATTTAAGCTGTTATGGCAAATAAAACACTTCATTTCTCCAGTTTATTGCATGTTTGGTAAATTTATGAAGCAGTGGTGGCTATACCACAGTGTCCCGGGTGAACACTTGGTAGAACAGCTCTCAGAGATAACACGCAGCTACAAACCCTGAAGCCTGCAAGAGCCCCCTGTCTGCAAGATGAATCGGTGCAAATGTAGAACAAATGCGGCGGCAGATAATCAGGAACATTTGGTTGGATTTGTCACACTCCACAAGTTGAATTCTATATCAGACACTCAACAAGGCTGAGATCCTGAGGCTAGCTAAGTCATGAGTTCTATTAATTCTATTATTATTATTCTAAGACAACATACAAGAAACTGTCTCTTAATGGCATATTGCTATGCCTATGGAGAACTTCTATATGCACTTCTCCACCCTCATCAGAGAAGCTTCTTCGTATATTAACTAACACCGAAAGCCACAAATGGACAATGCGCAGAGAATAAGGACTTTGAAATGCCCAGTCCTATATACGGTATCCACATCACACTTCTGAAGCCAGGGCTCAGAGATCTGTACAGAGGAAGGCGTGGAAAGATTGTAAGAGCCATAGGGATGGATGGCCTCAAGGAGACAGCATTTTCAAGACACAACAGGGCAGATACATCTAGGAACTTACAGAAAAACAATCACAAGATCTGCACAAACTCACAAACTCAAGCCAGACAAAATCCTAGCATAGAAGAGAGGAAGTAAGTATAAATTCCTAACCCTGCCCAAGAAGGTGTTCATGATGGAAAATGTGGGGAGAAGGAAATTCAGTTACTTCAAAGGGGTGACACTGTGTGTATCAACCACACTGTGGGGCAGGCCCCATCCTCAGTAGTTGTTTGCTAATACAAATTTGACTCTTGGTTTGTTCGTTTCTCTTAAGAGAGAGAGACTAAGAAAAGCCCCTGAGGTCAGGAATGTGTCAGCGGCATTCTTGAATGGAGGCCTAGAGAGGCCACTGCTAAAGCTGTGAACCTAAGCATGGACTGCCTTGGAGATCCCATGATGTTGGCGATGCCAGAGTCATAGGATTGCTGCCGAGGAAAGCTGCTAGCGGGGAATGGAACCAGCCAAGAGAAAGAAGTGTGTTGTCAACAAAGCTGAGAGGAGTTGGAGATCTGAAGAGCATTTTGACATCAGACATGGGAATTCAGGGGTTGGAGTTTGCCCAGCTGCTTTTTGGTCTTATTTTGGTTCAGTATTTCCTCACTATGCTCCCTTCCATACATTTTGAAATGGTAATGTATATTTTGTGTCATTATATGTTGGAAATCTGTGATTTTCTTTTTGCTTTTGCTTTTATAGAGGAATTTACAGTTAAGAGACTGCTATAAGTCTCAGAAGAGATTTTGGACTTTGCAACAAGTTTGAGACTGTTATATATTATGAGGACTTCTGAAGTGGAACTGAATGCAGTTTTGAACCATGATATGGCTGCAAGTCTTTGGGGGCGGTCAGTGAGTGGTAGGTGGTAGTTTGAAGGGAAATGTCCCAAAAAAGACTGGCACTATTAGGAGGTCTGACCTTCTTGGAGGAACTGTGGGGGCAGGTTTTGAGGTCTCCTACATTCAAGATACCTCCAAGTGTTTTAGATCACTTCCTGTTGTCTGTAAGATGCAGTACTCTCGGCTACTTCTTCAGCACCATGTCTGCCTGCACTCTCCCATGTCCCACAGCGATGATGCAATAAACCTCGGAACCTGTAAACCACCCCAATTAAATGTTTTTTTTTTATTAGAGTTGCAGTGGTCGTGGTGTCTCTTCACAACAATAAAAACCTTAACTAAGCCAATTTTTTATACATTTTGCAAATTTTAATGTTTTATTTTGAGGATACTCTTGTTAGTATCCTTTAATGGAACAGCCTACAAGAAAAGATTTTCATCTATGCTATGATTAAAGATAACAAAGCCAGAAACCTTCATATTATAAAAATAATCACATTCTTATTTACTGCTTTATTATCACTTATTAGAATATAAAAATGTATCTCCAGATAGGGAAAATTCTGATAAGTAAGAAGCATGTAAAAATAACTACAATGATCACAGTATATTCAAGCACATTCAATAGTCAGCTAGAACATGTTAGTAAAATGTATTTACTTTAACATCAAGTCATCAAAGTTTGTTCAAAACAGAATAATAATACAAAAATCCATTAATCTTAAGAGGGGACTAGGAAATGAAAGTAATAAAAAAAGAAACAGAAAAGGGATTCTGCAGAGCTGCTCAGCATTTCCCATCAATAAGTAATTTGTTTTATGTAAGATTTCAGCTGTAACTATAGCAACAATAACATCAAGTTAAATCTCAGAATTTAGGGCTGCCTGCTTGCTGTTTTAAGTGTCTTCTTTAAAGGCTGAATATGAGACCTGAAGTAGGCTGAAGATTTACCTATAAATTTAAATGAGGCTCAAAATTACATTCACAAGCATTCATATTTGTATCTGAGAAATCACGTAAATAAAATTTATTATTGATTTTCATTAAAAAACCAATTGAACTTGTTTGGAAACTAACATTCTTTCCTTCAAGAGAATCACTGAACCAGAGATGATGATAGCCTTATCTCAGCTGAGAGAGTAGTGACTAAAACATCATTCTGAGCCTTGTGCAACTTTCAGTTAAACAATATAAGAGTTAAGCAATACTAAGCGATAAGTAAACATTTTTGATGGCTTGTAGATGTTCATAACATATCAAATGTTATTTAGGAAAAAATAATTATAATTACAGTAATCTATTTCTAAATCATACTTCTTGAATATTTTTACATATTGAGTATTGTGTGTATGTGTGTCTCTCTGTGTGTGTGGGTGCACCATGTGCACATGTGAGTGCAGTTGCCCAAGGAGGCCGGAAGAGGTCAAGAGGTCATTGAATCCTCAGAGCTGGAGTTACTGCCAGGTGTGAGCTGCTTGATATAGGTGCTGGATCCTGAACTCAGGTTCTCAAGAAGAGCAGTAAGTGTTCATAAGCACTGAGCCATCTCTTCAGCTCTAGAAATAACCTTTGTTTTATTAATTGATCCAAAAGTCTGGGAACAATGTTTTCTGAGACTTGTAATTTCTATCAGTACTTCATACTATCTTAGCTATATAATATTTTATGTATCTCAGGACCCTGTGTTCTTAAATGTAATTTGACATCCTAGAATTGTTACTTTTACTATGAATGTAGTAATGTAGTGTTTTTGTTAATTGTAAAAGAGAAAAAATACGATTGAAAGATTATATGATATACATTTTCTAGATCATAAATCAGTTGTCCAGACCATAAAATTAAGATGCTAGCAATATTTGATCATGTGATTACAATTTACAAGAATGCAAATTGAACTAGGCATGCTATTGCAAGTCTGTCATCTCAGCACTCAAGAGCTGATAGCAAGAGGACCAGAATTCAAGCACTGTTTATGCTAAATAATGAATTAAAAATCAGCATGAGACACACAAAACACTGTTTCAAAATGAGATTTTTATTCTTACTCTGCCTCTCTTAAAAATGAATGAGAAATATGTTTAAAGTCTACTTATTACTAATTATTTTTAAATTAGAATATACAGTTTCTATCATATTCCTGGACTTTTTATGACGGCTAAAAAGGAATAACTCATAAACAAAATACAAAATTGAAAAATGTGTTCTTTCTCATTTGTTCATATATAGAAAGTAAATTATATAAAAATGCAATGCAAAATAAACATGCATATGTAAGACTGCATAATGAGAAACAGATGCTTTACTAAGTTACAGTAACATGGCTAAATAAATGGAAAGGATAGGGATCAATAATAAAACCCAGTAGACTAAGGGGAACTGAAGGTCTAAGGTCCTAGGTCCAAGCTGATCAGAGGTCATGCCTATGTCCCCACCACTCTCATGTGTGTGCACATCTGCAGTGCTGCATTGCTGTGCACTCAAGCAAGGTTGCTCTGCTTCTTTCTTTAGAAGTGTAAAATGCACGTTTCCACACATACAAAATTTGTGAACAATAGTTCCATAAGGAGTCAGATGCTAACTAAATTATATATATATATATTAATTTTATAATACTTACATCATATTTTATATATTATAATCAGAGATTTAAACATACTGAGAATATAATTTCATACATTTTGTTGATAATTTTAGTGTTAAGATTTCTTGACTTAAGTCAGATTCCTTTTCTGTTTTATTTTCTATCATAATGTATATGCATTTTCTAAAACTATAAAAACAATTTCAGAGAAAACTACACAGGAGCAGGATTGAGCCAGCGACCTGAGCTGGAGCAGGCCTGGGACAGTCAAACTCCACAGGAGCAGGACTGAGCCAGCAATCTAGGCCAGAGCAGACCTGAGACATTGAACTCCACGGGAGCGGAGCAAACCCTGGTAGCACTGAGCGACCTCCAGAAACATGGAGTGACCAATGGAGTAACTGGAACTGTGGCACTGACTGCACCACGAGGAGTAGCCCTCTGAGCCTTGGATCCCCTGGTATCTGGAAAATTGATCACCAGAGTCACAGACAGCACCAACTACATCAATTAGAAGAAAAGATGGGTAGATAAGGTAAGAACAAATGCAACACCACAAAGAGCAACATGACAGTAAAAGCAAACATTAAATCTAACAAAAGCTTAAAACAAAATATCCAAGAAATTTGGGATACCATGAAAAGACAAAACCTAAGAATTATGAGTATTCAAGAAGGAAAAGTTCAACTGAAAAGCACAGAAAATACATTTAACAAAATCATATAAGAAAAATTTCCCAACCTAAAGACAAATATGTCTGTGAAGATACAAGAAACTTACAGAATACCAAATAGACTGGATCAAAAAGTCCTCTTACCACATAATAATCACAACACTAAACATTCAGAATAAAGAAAGTATATTAAGAGCTGCAAAGGAAAAAGGCTAAGTAACATATAAAGGCAGACCTATTAGAATTACACCTGACTTCTCAATGGAGAAAATGAAAGCCAGAAGCATTATGCAGACATGAAGAGACCACAGATGCCAGCCCAGACTACTATACACAGTAAAACTTTCAATTACCATGGAAGCACAAAACAAGATATTCCATGACAGAACCAGATTTCACCAATATGTAGCCACAAACCCAGCAATACACAAAGTACTAGAAGGAAAACTCCAAACCAGGGAAGCCAGCTACATCAACAAAAACATAGACAGTAGATGGTCTCACAACAGCAAATCCCAAAGAATGAAAAAATACATAAATTAACATCACCAACAAAGAAAACTAAATTAACAGGACATGGCAATCACTGGTCATTAATATCCCTCAATATAAATGGACTCAACTCACCTATAAGAAGACATAGGCTAACAGATTGGATATGAAAACAGAATCCATCCTACTTCTGCATACAAGAAACACACCTCAACCTCAAAGACAAACATATTCTCAGAATAAAGGGTTAGGAAAAAAATTTCCAAACAAATGGACATAAGAAACAAACTGGTGTAGCTATCTTGATATCTAATAAAATAGACTTAAAACTAAATTAAATCAATCAAAAGAGGCAAAGAAGGATATTTCATATTAGTCGCAGGAAAAATCCATCAAGAAGAAACCTCAATACTGAACATCTATGTCCCAAATACAAGGGCACCCACATATGTAAAAGAAATACTTCTAAAGCTTAAATCATACTTTAAACTCCACACACTAATAGTGTGAGACCTCAACACTCCCCTCTCACCACTGGACAGGTCAGTCAGACAAAAAATGAACAGAGAAATAAGGGAACTAACAGATGATATGACTCAAATGGACTTAATAGACATCTATAGAATATTCCATCCAAACATAAAAGAACATACCTTCTTCTCAGCACCTCATGAAACCTTCTCAAAAACTGACCACACACTTGGTAACAAAACAAACTTCAACAGATACAAAAATTTGGAATAACCCCATGTATCTTATCAGATCACCATGGCTTAATACTAGAATTCAACAGCAACACTAATTAATTCCAGAAAGCCCACTAATACATGGAAATTAAACAATGCTCACCTGAATCATCAATGGGTCAAGGAAGAAATAAAGGGAGAAATTAAAGACTTCCTAAAATTCAATGAAAATGACCACACAACATACCCAAGTATATGAGACACAATGAAAGCAGTGTTAATAGGAAATTTCATAGCACTAAATGCCTACATAAAGAAGATGGAAAAATCCCACACTATCCCCTGCCCTTTGTGAAGACCAAGGTCCTCCCCGCTCCATCCAGGTCTAGGAAGGTGATCCAAACAGACTAGGCTCCCACAAAGCCAGTACATGCAGTAGGATCGAAACCCAGTGCCATTGTCCTTGGCTTCTCAGTCAGCACTCATTGTCCGCCACGTTCAGAGAGTCCAGTTTGATCACATGCTCCATCAGTCCCAGTTCAGCTGGCCTCGGTGAGCTCCCATTAGATCAGCCCCAATGTCTCAGTGGGTGGGTGCACCCCTCGCGGTCCTGACTTCCTTGCTCTTGTTCTCCCTCCTTCTGTTCCTCATTTGGACCTTGGGAGCTCAATCCAGTGCTCCAATGTGGGTCTGTGTCTCTATCCATGAACATAGCTGAGCAAGTATCCTTGTGATATGATTGAGCATCCTTGGGGAATAGGATGAAATGACAATGAATGCTGGTGAATAGGAGGAAGGAGGAATCCTTATCCAGTGCTGGTGGGAATGTAAACTGATACAAACACCTAAAAACTGCTGAGGAAGTTCACACACAACTAAAATTAGATATTTCCTATAGCCCAGCTTTCCGACTCCTGAATATACTCTCAATAGACTACATCCCACTAGAGATGCTTGTTTATTCTTGCTTTCCTCACAATGGCAAGGGAGCAGAATCAGCCTAGATATCGATTAACATATGAATAGATAACAAAAACGTGGCATATCCACATAGTGACATTTTATTAATCTATAAAAATGAAATTTATACGAAGGTGGGTAGAATTAGAAGATAGTATGTTGTGAGGGAACCCTGACTGTTCTTAGGACTGGAGAGGAGGGGGAGGAGAAGTGGTGGGATGGGGGAGGGAAATCGGATGAGGGGAGGAGGTGGAAATTTTTAATAATAATAATAATCATAAAACACAAGTTTCATTTTTAATAGTCAGAACCTGGAAACAACCTATATGTTCCTCAACTGAAGAATGGACAAAGAAAATGTGGAATATTTGCACAATGGAGTACTACTCAGCTATTAAAAACAATGATATCATGAAATTTGCAGGCAAATGAATGGAAATAGAAAAAAAAATCCTGAGAAAGACAAACACAGTATGTACTCGCTTACAAGTGGATATTAGCTGAAAGTAAAGGATAACCATATTATAACCACAGATCCAGAGAAGCTAGGTAACAAGGAGGGCCCAAGGGGGGGACTGCATGGATCTCTCTGGGAAGGAGAAATAGGAGCGATCTCCTGGGAAAACTGGGGGCATGTGGGGATGGGAACTTGAAGGATCAGGTTTAGGGATGTGTGAAGGAGGAGAGTACCAGAAGAGATGACTGGAAAGTAGGGGCTTTTCACAAAGTTTTTTCAATGATCTATAAAATGTATGCTGGGCATAAAGAATAAGTTTATAATGAAAACCCTTGAGCCACTGACTGAATAAGGATTTCCTGCGAGGTGAAGACAGAAGACACTGAATGAGTTGGGAAGAAGAGAAGGTACAGACAGACAGGGCAGTCAAGCCAGAAATACTTGGGATGTATGTCATTGGCTTGTTCTACTGACACAACTACCAGGAATGATTTGGGCAGGAAGATTTGTTGCCCCGAATTCTCAGGGAGATGGGGGCAAACATGTTATATAGAGGGAGTCAGTTGAAGTCTCCCTACCTTAAATGATCGGCTAAATCAAAGGGAGATTTAAGTCATAAAGTGGCATGATTATATGTGATTTTGAAAGAGTCTGCTAAAAACTGTATGCTAAAAAAAAAATCACTGCTCTCTGAGCCTGTGAGTATGTACGTTGGGCTAGGATCAAGAGCAGAGCCCTATTTTTAAGACGAATCTGGTTTCACGTGTGTATAACTTCCTCCTTTGGCTGCTTACATTGAAGAGGACGAGGGTCCCCTGAAGGGACAGCGTTGCTTGACACAGTTGCAAGCTTGTGTAGACAACTATAGAAGCAGCGGCAGAAACTGAATGGAGGAAATAACATTGCTTAAACAACAACAAAAAAACCTGTCCCAATTTACAAGGAATATGGTGATTTAAAATAGAGAAGGAACAGATTCAAGAGAGAGAAGGTGGAATATGTTGGATTAAAGGATCCTGCGGATATTCTTTATCTCATTAAATTCTCACCCCATCTTAGGAGTTCCTATAATTACGTTCATTATACAAATGCAGAAGCCGACACATGGAAACTAGAAACTATATCCTGTTAAGTATCCAGTGGGAGAAACAGACAGGGTGCAGAGATATGGACACATCTCTAGAGTCAGATTTTAAAGGAAACGGAGATATTTAAATCAGGATTAGTCATGAAATTCCTACAATTCCTTCATACAAATGAAGAGAGCAAAGAGCAGGCTCTTAATACCCCCGTCTGGTCAGAAGAAACCAGCCAGACATACTGTGCAGAATCATTAATAAGAGTGGGAGGAAGTGCCAGTTTTTCTAGGCTTGAGTGAAGGAAAAATGAAAATTTCACAGATACGAACTGGCAATATTGCTTGCAATGAGGCTAAGTAAGATATCAAAAAAAAAGAGGCAGATTTCTTATTTTTTCTTCTTCTCTTTTCCTTTCTTTTGACAAGGTCTCATTATGTATCCTATCTGATTTGAAATCCATGATGAAGATCAGGCTGATCTCAGTCTCAGAGATTCACCTGCCTCTACTTCCAGAGTGCTGTCTGGGATTAAAGGCGTGCGCCACCATCGCCCGGCTCCATCCTTATTTTGATAACTGGAAGTTACTCAAACACTGTTCAAAAGGAATCTCAGAATTCTAGTTTCATGATCCAATCTCTCTTCTCTCTCTCCTTCCTTCCCTTGTCCCCCCCATCCCACTGTGTATGTGTGTGTGTGTGCGCGCGCGCGCGAAAGTTTGCATGCATGTGGATGCTAAGAACAAACCCCAAATATCATTAGAATCATTCTTATGACACTGCTCCTGTTGGTTTTGGAGACAGGGGCTCTCACAGGATTGAGACTCTCCAACTGGGTGTGGCTGGCTGGCCAGGGAACTCTTAAATTCACTCATCTCTTCCTCCCCAGAGCTGGGATCACAGCCATGTGCCACCAAACTGGGTTTTTTAATGTAGGTTCTAGTGATAAAATGTTGGTCCTATTGCTTGCACCTCAGGTACTTTACCAACTGAACCATCTCCCCAGCCTCAGAGGCTGCAAACTTTTGTAGATGACGAGGACAGCAGCAGAAGAATCCAGTGAACACTGGATCTGGAATAGAAATCTATTCATGGATATCATCTTTTTTTATAAAGTATTAAAGGATTAGAATTTATATTTCCTACAATGATGTTCAAAAATCTGTCCTAGCTTGCTTTCCTAGTTTTTAAAATGGCAAAACAAAGTAAGTTATAAAGAGGAAATAAACATGTTTTCTATGTTTCTATGCTTTGTACATATCAAGGAATACCTAGAAACTACTGAGAAACTATTGGAGAAGTTAACCTTGGAGAAGCTGCTGAGATACCGTACTGAATAACTCATTCATTCAATTCAGCATAGCAATACATTTTCAGAGACACTGCATGGGACTATGCTAACACAGGCATTGAAATCATAGTTTTTTAGCAAATGTCCCCATAGTCTAGTAGGAAATATGAAAACAATGCTTATAATAACAGCGGAAGACTCTGAGAAAACACAATAGAGTTGTTAACTCATGAGAAGAAGGGTTGACATTGCAGAAAAATGGAACAACTGACATTGCACAGTGAGACAGAAGTGTAAAAACTAGGGAGAGAGGTAAGTTGGCAAAGGAATGTGTCCTAACTAGGATGAAGGTGTTCAGGAAAGACGAGCAGTGACTGAAGCAGCATTCTCAATACTGGGATTTTGCTCTCAGTCAATGCTTCTGCATGGAAGAAGGACCCACACCCTGTGTTTGCCTCAGTTTGAATGGAGCAAGCTTTTATTTTAAAAGCCAACATGCTAAAACAATTAGGGGCAAACATACAGAAAATAATTCAGGACTCAGGGATGGGCAAAACCTTTCTGAATAACCACAATAGCCCAGGAAATAGGCTCAAGATTTAATGGGACTATGTAGAGTCAAGGTTTCTGCATAGTAAACCAAACTGTTAGTAGAACAGAGAGAAAGCCTATAGACAGGGAGAAAAACCTTTTCCAACTATACTTCAGATATTTGGTTATTCTCTAAAATAGGTATAGCATTACAAAAATTAAACAGAAACACACAAAAATATGTCCACCAAAGAATGGAATGATTAAACTGAACAGATAGTTCTCAAAAGGAAAAAAAAGACCCACACATGTCAATATGTATTTTAATAAGGGTTCAGAATATTAGCAACCTGAGAAATGGTAATCAAAATTAGTATTTTAATAAGGGTTCAAATATTTAGCAGCCTGATAAATGCTGGTCAAAACTAGTTCAAAGGTCCATCTCACCTGTCAGCGTGGCTGCCCTTGAGATGAAAGGACAATGGATGCTGGTGAATAGGAGGAAGGAGGAATCCTTATCCAGTGCTGGTGGGGATGTAAACTGATACGGCCACTTAAAAACTGCTGGGGAAGTCCTCACACAACTAAAATTAGGTATTTCCTATAGCCCAGCTTTCCCACTCCTGAATATACTCTCAGTAGACTACATCCCACTAGAGATGCTTGTTTATTCTTGTTTTCCTCACAATGGCAAGGGAGCAGAATCAGCCTAGATATCTATTAACATACGAATAGATAACAAACACGTGATTTATCCACATAGTGACTTTATTTAAGCTATAAAAATGAAATTTCTATGGAAGTGGGTGGAACTAGAAGATAGTATGTTGTGAGGTAATCCAGCCTCAGCCATACAGACAGCAGACTTTCTCTTACATGTGAGTCTCAGTTTTGAGTTTTTAACTTTTTAATTTTTCTTTTTTTATAATTTAAAAATATTTTAATTCTTGGAGAGTTGCATAAAAGTATTCTAATCATATTTATCATTCTTCCCCCATCTTTTCTTAAATTCACACCCATTTAATATCCACCTAGCTTAGCATCCTGTCTTTCTTTCTTTCTTTCTTTCTTTCTTTCTTTCTTTCTCTCTCTCTCTCTCTCTCTCTCTCTCTCTCTCTCTCTCTCTCCCTCTCTCTCTCTTTCTTTCTTTCTTTCTTTCTTTGTATTTTTCATTTTATTTTATTTTTTTAAGAAACCTATCTTTTCTCATTTTACATACCAATCCCAGTTCCCACTCCCTCCCTTCCTCTCGCTCCCTCCACCTCCCCCTTATACCCTCCCATCCACTCCCCAGAGAGGGTAAGACTTCCCATGGGAAGTCAACAAAGTCTAGCAGATTGCTTTAAGGAAGCTCCACGGCCTTCTGTACTATATCTAGGCTGAGCAAGGTACCGGGCCCTATTTATTTTGCCCATAACTCATTGATGTGAAGCTACTCAATAGAGCATTGGTAACCCACCAGGTGCCTTACTTAGAAAAAACTGACTATTTCTCTTCTTGTAGTTATCAACTCCTAGTTAAGGACTGGCTTCGGTGCCCATTTCTCCCCATCATGTTAGGATTCTTGTCAAGTTTGAACTTGCACAGGACTTGTTCATATTCTCAAGTGCTGAGAGTTCATATATGTCGCTGCCTCATTGTGTCCAGAAAATACTGTGTGGGGCTGTAGTCATTCACTAACTCTGGTCCTCATGGTGTTTCTGCTTTCTCTTCTACAATGAGAGGAGTAAGTGGGATGTATTCTAATAGTATCTATTCTTCCTCCTCCACCTTTCCCCATTTAATGCCAACTAAGCATTGTGTCCACTTTTTAATTTCTGCAACTTTATTGGTTGTCTCTGTTAACTGATTTCTAGTTGACAGTTAACAACTTAGGGGACAGTTTAATGCTATGTCCATTTATTATAGTGATAGTAGACTCTACCTTAGAATCTATGAGTTAGCTAGCCACAGGTTCTTGGTCGCAATAATGCTATCAGGTATTGGTTCTCTCTTGTGATGTGGGCCTTAAATACAAACAAAAAGTAATTGGTTATTCCCATAACATTTCTGTTCCTATTGCTCCAGTGGGCATATCTTGCCCCTGACTGTCATTGCAGTTGACAGAGTTCACAACTGGATAAGACTGATGACTGATTTCATGCATAGCATCTTCTAGTACTGTGAAAGCTAACAAGTAATACTAACGTTCTATGACTCAAATACATGGTGACTTCAGCATTCAAGAATTACTGTAAAGCTTGTAATGTTAGGAGCACTCTCACTGGGCAACTCCAAGCGTTAACCCGTTTCTGAACCTGAACTGTCTTTGTTAGCTTGTGCTATCAAGTAGGGATACTGTTGCTGTATCACAGGGTAACTCCACTAAAACTCTTTTTATATCTGTATATATTTTACAAAGCTCTTGCAGTGATAGATTTTGTATATGTGTATTTGTGGGGTGGGAGGAAACGGGGATAGAAACTCGAATGAGCACAGGTAAGAGGAAACATGAGGCTTTAAAGAAGGGGCTTAGTTAGGGTGTTAGAACACATAGGGTGTGAACATGGGAAGGGAAATACTGAAGGTGGGGTGGGACGAGCAGGAGTGGAGGAGTGAGGAGGAGGAGTTTCATGGATGCAAATTAATCAAAACTATGTATTCATTATATACAAAAGGAAATCTGTTACTTTCTATATTACCTAAAAAATAAATTCAATTGCTTTCTTTCACATCCTACAATATTAATTTTATTCTGAACATCAGGTTAAACTATTTAGACAGTTCAATATTAAGGCATTATCGATTTTTTGAAAGGAAAGACATTTGATATTTATTTTTAAATATGTGCTGAAATTTATTACAGCAAACTAGCAATTTGCATTGAGATATATGTTTATACATAATTTTTCCAATATGCAGCTACCAATAAATTCAGAAATTTAATAATTTGGTCATGTTTAATATGGTGATGGGCTCTTGATACCATCCACAGAATTTGGAATTTTAACTGGATTCATTGTTACAACTTTAGGACTCACAGTGAATTTTTATGTCTTCAGGCTGGCATATATGACATGCCAAATAAAAAGTTTTAATGAAGCAATAAAAACTGAAAAACAGTTGTATTATGGATAGGGCTAATCCATTTTTAAAATTTTCTCACCTGTAAAGTTATTAAGATAATATTGATGCCCACTCTAATTAGCAGACAAAATTGAATAGAAAAGTGAGTTGAAAGTTACTTGCTAATTTGTAAAGATGCTCATAAATTTAAGGCATTTTGAAAGTGTTTTTACTGTTATTTTTGAAGTATTGTCTTAAATGAAAATATATTTTTTTATTTATTCACACTGAATACAAGGAATAGTCTCATATGTCTAATAAAATATCAGTCATAATATAATTTTATGTTCATTTTGTCAAATGCTAAAGCTTTTTAAAAAGTTAATAAGCATTTAATCCATATTAAGAAATTTAACTTTATGAACGTGGTTATTTTACCTATCCATATTTCTTCACATCACATGTGTATGCTTGCTGCCCACAGAGGCCAGGAGAGGTCACCAGATTCCTTGCTACTGACATTATAGACAGTTGTCAGTTACCATTAGGGTTCTGGGAATCAAACCGGGGTCTAACAGAAAAGCAGCTGTGTTTTTAACCACTGAGCAATCACTTTAATCCCTAAAATTATTTTTTATGATAACAAAAATATGGCTTTATAAAACAAAAGTTCAGCAGAGGAACCGAATTGCAGCAGGGTAAAAGCTTTCAGCAACCATCTCCATGCAGCCATGGCAAGTATCTCCATGCAGCCATGGCAAGCATCTCCATGTAGCCATAGCAAGCATCTCCATGCAGCCATAGCAACTATCTCCATGCAGCTATGGCAACCATCTCCATGCAGCCATAGCAACTATCTCCATGCAGCCATACCTAGCTACTAACTATTCATACTCAAGACTGTTCACAGGGAGAAGGAATCCATAGTAGCAACTGCTTGGTTTAAATATAATACAGCATCACCCCTTCAACTGAACTTGTATAACATGGAAGTGGATGTTGCCCACTTGGAGAAGGTACAGGGATAGAGTCCAGATCTTTGACTTTAAATGCAATAGCAGTCCCACCAAGGTTAAGCAACAGTGCCAAACCATGAAATCTAAAGCATAGCTTTGCCTTTGAGACACCTTGCTTCTGTGGGAGGACCCACTCATTATTAAGTAGACCCAAAGTATTATATAGTCTGCTTACAAAGAGACTCTCTAGATGGCCAGCCTTAGAATTAGTTACATACCTGATGACTTGAGTTTCAGCTGATATCACTATGGTCCTTTGAATAGTCTGGGAGCATAGCTCTTCCCAAGACTGTGCAGGTTTCTGCAGATGGGAGAGCCAGGTATCAACTAGCTTACCATGAGCTGTGGCTATCAAGGAACTTTCTCTCCCATTAGTCAGGGTGAAGCTTGCCCAGCTGACATCCTAGGCCTGTTCTGTACAGTACAGGAGAAGACATGTGTACTGGACATTTATTCTCGCCAGCATCATCTGTGTCTATTGTAATGGTTTGGGGCATGAGCTCACCTTGGCAGTCAGCAAGTCAGAGCAGTGTGGGCCTGGGTCCAGGGCTTTTTTAGGCTTATGAACTTAGACTCCGACACAGTTTTGCAGTATTATCAGGGGACCAATATTGGTTCCTCTACAGTGATTCCGTGTTGAGTTTTCAGAATCCCAGTCCCCGATGGCAGAAGGAGGCTATGGATGGCATTCCTGCCCCTATGTCAATCTATGTCAATTAGAAGACAATGACTCTGGGAGATATTACTCTTGCTAGGTATATATTCCTTTCTCATGTTGAACAATAATTAAATGGATATGCTTAAATCAGCCTGAATGCTGAAAGAATGCATCCAGAAGACATGTAGAAAGCCTAGACTTAGGGCAAGATCTAGTGTCAAAATACTGAAAGTAACAATATCTAAAGAGATAAAGTAGGTTGCTTAATGGCGGCGGGGAGGGGGAGGTGGGGGCACGAACACAGCCAGATTAGGCAGACTGCAAGAATATCTGATCCTTATATATCAAGACTTTGCCACACACTAAAAACCATGAAAAGTTCTCACAAAACCATGATGATATCACCTAAAATGTCAAAATAAGGTGAGAAAAAAAAATGACCAGAGGGTGATTAGTATGGGAGAACTCCAAGAAGAGAAATATAAAGCACCTAACTTAAGGAAACTCAAAGATCTTAAGGAAAACAATACAATCAGATGAAAGCTCTTATAGACAATTAACAGAGCTGGAAGCAATAAATATCAGAAGTTCCTGAGCTGCGAAATACTTCAAGCAAGTTGATAAAACAGCAAGAGGCATCACTGTCAGTGCATATGAATGGGAAGTAACAGGTAATGAGCTCAAACTCAGGGTATTTGAAAGTGCACAGCTGTAAAAGAAAAAAAGAGAAGATGAACATAATAAGCAGGTAATGGAAACTCTGGGATGCACTGAACTTTAGAGAGATATTCAGGTCACTTGATTTGAACAGAAATTGAGGCTACTAAACAGGAAGGAAGTGAGAATGAGGGAAATATTCAAAGAACAAGAATATACAAATCTCAGGATGTGAGGCTCAAATAACTAGTCAGATTAAGCTAGGTCTATTCCAAACTTTTAAAAGGGCAAGATGAAATTTCTCAAGATGGTAAAGGGAGAGGGAGTGTGCATATGAGTGTCCACATTGCTTTGACAAAATGCTTCCCAGTGAGGCTTTAGCAGCCAGAGAGAATGAAAATGTCAAGAGCACCGAGGGAAACAATACCAAATACATTATCAACCAAGTACACGGCACCTAGGAAGCTTCTTTAAAAATGGGAAGCAGCTCAGTGTACTGACAAATGCCTGTAAATTACAGCTACTTGGTAGACTGAATCATGGGAATTTCTAAAGACAGCATGGGAAATCTATCTATCTATCTATCTATCTATCTATCTATCTATCTATCTATCATCTATTTATCTATCTATCATCTATCTATCTACTATCTATCATCTATCTATCTATCTATCATCTATCTCTATCATCTATCTATCTATCATCTATCTATCTACCTATCTATCTATCTATCATCTATCTCTATCATCTATCTATCATCTATCTATCTATCTATCTATCTATCTATCTATCTATCTATCTATCATCTATCTCTCTATCATCTATTTATCTATCTATCATCTATCTATCTACCTACTATCTATCTATCATCTATCTATCTATCTATCATACCCAAAGAGCTTGGGATGTTCTGGTAGAAGCTCCACCCCAAGCCCACTCCCCATCTCTCTGCAAACCCTGCTACATCTCAGAAAGCACACCAAATATTGACCCCTCCCACAGAGATGCTGGAAATCACTCCCACGGTGTATTTAAACTGGGAACAGACGTGGTTTTCAGGTCTCTCTTTCCTGTCTTCATTCTGGGGGCTGGAAAATCATCTGGGATAGTTTTATTCATTAAACCTGGGCTTTTTCTAATTTGGTTTGATCTGGTCTGATTTGGATTGCTGCATTGGTAGAGAGCCTAACTGGGAGTACAGCTATCATCTATCTAACAACTCTCTCTCTCTCTCTCTGCCTCTCTATCTCTGTTTCTCTCTCTCTCTTTCTCTTTCAGTTTAAAGGTACAGCATACATAAGGTACTAGGTACAATCCCTAGTACTGGCAATAAAAGAAAAAATAAATAAATTCACTGACAAAGGTTAGTGATCATATCTCCATCAGATATTTTGTACAGGAAATGCTAGGGTATTCTTCAAACTGGAAAAAAAGCAGGAGAAATTAGTAAGTACATGGGAAGACTTAATGAAAATGCTTGGCATAGGCAACCCACAAACAAACTCAGGATGTTCTGAATCTTAAGTTCTTTCTTTCTCGCTGTTACTTCCTGGCCATGACGCAGGTTTTGCTTACCACCAGGACTTGCCAGATTTCACATCTACTGCAAACACTGAGACCAACTGTTGGTGGGTTAGATCTTCCAACTGTGAGGCAAAAGTCTAAGAAAAATTACCATGGGGAGTAGGGTAAGTTATGGATTACCTGAAGCATATGTTTGAGGAGGGTATTCCAACTCTGAATATTTATGCTGAGAACCATGGCTAGAATTATATATGGTGATATGGAAAAGTTTTTAGAATTGAATTACAGAAAGATTTGGGGAAGATTTGAAGGAGCTCATGAAAGAAAAGTGAGACAAAAGCTGAGAATTCTGTATGTAAGCAGAACTTAATGAGGGACTCTGATGAGGCCTGAGCGCAGGATGCTAAGAAAAATGTGTACAGAAAAAGCTATGCTAATGAGCTTCAGATGGAAACGTGCATTCCACTGGGGATTGGATTAGAGGATACTGTTCTCAAAACCACAGGAAGGAATTTCTCCATGCCCCCATGAAGGTGCGAGGGCAGAGTTAAAAGGGAAGGAGTCATTAAACTGGCAGGAAAGCTTCAGGGAACCATGGAACGCAGACACCAGCAAGGTCGCCGCTGGTTACATGGGCAGCAGAGCAAAGTAGAGCAGGGCAAGGATACTTGAAAACTGTTCAGTTCCTTCCTCCGGAAAGAGAATATGTTTAAAAACTAAAGCAGTGAATAACATCAATAAAGATAAGGCAAATTATGTGCAACAATACAATAGGAAAGATGCAAATGGGTCTTCTCGGGAATCAGCCAGACTCTACCTAATGATACATTAGATACAAAAGGGTAAATTGTTTCAAAGACTTTATTTGAGAATAAAGGCCTGCCACTACTTAAGTAGGAAGGCACAAAGAAACTACAGGTATAGTTTACGTTAGTGGTCGACCTAAGCATTGTGTATGCCGTGTTGTGTAGACAAAAGAAGGAAAGAATTTTTGAGTCACAGAGACTTCCATGGAGACATCAATAGTAAGCTTAGGCGACCACCTCCACAGCACTGGGTCATCATCCCTGCAGGCAGGGCTTGACAGGTCAAGGACTGGAGTACTAAGACTGAAGCTAAAGCTGCAATACACATCCACAGAACTTAGAGAGGCCATCAGCAAGGTATCCCTGGAAGGAAAGTGACCAAAACTTGCAAATCCAGCCTGAACGAGGCCACAAAGAGCAAAACTAAATGAAAAGAGTTGAGGAGCCCTTGGAAGCTGTCTCACTGTGGTGTGTTTCAAATGTTGGAAATGAAGCTATGGTATCTAAGCTCTGTCTTGCAGGCTGTTGCCTTATTTTGGTCTGATTATTCTTTACTTTTAATCTGGACATGTTCTATCATTTTATATTGGAAGTTTGCAAATTTAAAAAATATTTAAAAAAATTTGGTATGGATTTTCTATTAAGATTTCTTGACTAACATATTATATGTTCTTAGAATAAATTTAATAGATTTTGAGATTTTAATAAAATTAACCTAAGAACAAATATACGTAAATATTTCCATACATTTATATTATATAATTATTTATAATAGGAAAAATATGAAGCATGTCATTATATTGGGCAATCTGAATGAGGTCTTGGGA
The DNA here is from genome assembly GCA_025134845.1 of Neodon shergylaensis. Lineage (NCBI taxonomy): Eukaryota > Metazoa > Chordata > Mammalia > Rodentia > Cricetidae > Neodon > Neodon shergylaensis. The sequence goes on along the minus strand of JABTXL010002926.1, from coordinate 3,821,498 downwards.
ATACAATGATATCAAGCATATTATCCAAATCTAATTTTGCAAATTATTTTTTTTCAAATACATTTAATCTATATGTTCTTCTGGTTTCTGTATGGCAGTGAAGATAATTTCATTGTATCAGTTCTGAAACCACATTAACTATGCTATTAGCTCAGGTTGAATTCGTTTACTTGCAAGCATGAAAATATTTTGGTAGCCACTAAGAAAGTAACATAGAATCTGACCACTTAACATTTGGCTGTATTTAGCTTCATTTTCCATTCTGTTGGGATTTAGATACACAAAAAGTGAGTTGTTCCTTATTTATATGATACTTTATTGCTTTTTGAGGATTTCATGTATAAACATATTGTATTTACATAATTTCCACTCCTACTTTGCCTCCAACTCTTCCTTCTCCTCCCTCTCCCTCCCAGATTCATTACTTTCTATAACCACTACTGTCACATAAACATACACACATACACACACACACAGATACTACTGAATCCATTTCATGATTCTCATATGCATATGAGTTTAGCGCTGAATACATGCAATTGGATAACCATTCAGAGGTCTTGTCCCTGGAGAAAACTGACTCTCCATCTCTCAGTAGCCAGTGATATAGGTAGTTCTCCAGCGAAGAGTGGAGTCTTGTGAAATTCTCCATATCCCTGTTGGCATGTCAACTGGTGTGGTCATTATACAAGTCTGGTTTAGGGAACCACCTTGTTGAAATGTCGTGGAGACAGCATCCTTGTCATGTCTATTAGACAATATCCTGCATCAGGTATCCTAGTTCTCTGGCTCTTATAGGCTTTAAACCCCTTATCAAAGATGTTCCATGAGCCGTAGGTATAGGGGTTGTGCTGTTGATCTACCAACTGGGGATGGTTATTTATGACTACTTAGTAGCCACATTTTGACCAATTGCAAAACAAGCGTCTGTTGGAAAAAGAAGCTTCTTTGTTGATGGGTGAGACCTATACTATCTGTGAGTATAAGGATAAATATTCAGAATGTAGCTAGAAGTTGTATTGATTTAGGGAAGAGGCACAGTAGGTTCTCTTCTAAGATCTATGACCTCACTAGTCACAGTAGCTAGCTAGGTTTATGATAGTAGGCATGAACTGCCTCCTATTGATTGGGCCTGAAATACAACTAAGGTGTCTGCTGTCACCCCAGAAATGTAAGTGATACTAATGAACTCTTGGGTTTATATTTCCTTCTTGGTGTTACTGTGTTTTGTAGGCTTAACAGCTGGGCAGTACTATCAATTACTTTTGTTCCTTGACAGCTTACATATATCAACTTCAGATACTATGAGAACTAGTCCTAAGAGCAGAGACTTCCAGGTGAGGGCCAGTTTGAATCCCACAAGCCTGGTGTACTTGTATATGATGTCTTCAGCAATAGGGTCTTACCTTGAAATTCTGGGAGGCAACCAATCATCTAATAACATACATAATCAATGTATATGGTTATTGCTGTGTCACAGATACAAAATTAAGTAAGGAAATTAGCCTCAATATTGATACTGTATTAGGACATTTCAAAGGATCCTTTATTGCTGTGAACATTTTGCTTCTGCTTATAAAGATTACTTAGCCTCAAGATGTTCCTTTCAAACATTAAGATCTGAAGGAACAGATTTGTTTAATCATTTAATTTTGACCTCTTATTAAAAATTATTCTTGAACTATTATGAAACAGTATAATTTTCTTATGTTAATATTAAAACTGTCCATTTTTCTTAATTAATGTCAAATGTCAGGTGTGCTTTTTTAATGTTTGAAAGGCAGAAAATGTACTCATAAAAAAAAAACAGACTAAGGATAGCTCAGTTGTAGAGTGCTTGATTAGCATATATAAAGTTTTGGATTTAATTCTAAATCCAGATTATATTTTTAAAAGAACAAATTTATACTCAGAATTGTGGTCAAGCATAATATTTTTACATAGACTTTTAATTTTACTTGAGACTTTTGTAAAAACGTCTGAAAGACATATGCTAGGATAGGAAATACACATAAACCCTAAACATTATAGGGCCAAAACCCATTTTAAATCTTTCTATTGTATTTTGATCTTAGTCAAAGGAGATTCAATTCTTTATGGGAATGGAATGTCAATAAACCATGCTGTGCTACTCTCAGACTACCACAGGCATCAGCTGCCGCTCCTAAGGAATGTGAAGCGTTCTTATTACCAATGCCCCCGAAATCAATTTCATGGAGCAATCATTGCAGGCCTCATACGTGCCCTAATAGATGTCTTAATCTGCCCTATGGATTATCTTGTATACTTTTGAAAACTGTGTTTTATATAATAAAACAACAACAAATCACATTACCAGCTCAAGAGAAACTCACTTTCACCCCTGGATCTTAATAAAATACCTACACAGTTACATTTTCATAATCAATATGATAATTGTCTTTGAAAAAGAAGTATCTTCCAGTTATTGTCTTCCTGAGTAACTAACACGGGTAAGCTTCTAGCTCTGTCCCCTCCTGCATCTTGACCTCTTTAGCCTTTGTCCTATAAGGAGCCACAGAGATGCGGATGCCACCCCAACTGTCCCACCCTCACCCTGCCAACACTGCTCTCCAGGTCTGGAGAAAGAAGATAAATGGCTGCTCTCTGTGCGTGTGTTTCTCTCCATAATTAATGTCAAGTGAACAGTTATTATTTGGTGAGCCAAAAGTCAAATATTAAAAGAGTAAAGTGTATTGTCTTGTAATAATAGAGCATCCTATCTTTTTGGTACTTTTGAAGTTATTATACGGGACTGATATTTCTGATTGCATTGTAAGATCAAAAATGTTGATATTTCACTTTTGTACAATCACATAAAATGCTGATATTCATACCACTTCTAGTTTTATAAATTCAATAGCTCTACCACGGAATGCTTCAAAAATAATTACGTGTCATCTGACTTGATATGTAGCATGTCTGGGGAATATATAAATGATGATATACAACTAGGGATAAATCATAACTGGCAATCAGGATGTGTGCTATGTATCAGTTCTACAATGAAGAGTCACACAAAGTCAATGCACATTACCACTGATGTGAGCACTTAGGTAAAATTCACACCAAATAAAAATGAAAACATAGTTTGTCTCTCCAGCAGATTTAGAATCTAGCATAATCTATATGACTTAATATCTCAAATTTAAAAAAAAAAACAAAATAGGGACAGAGGAGATATATCGGTGAGTGAAGCGCCCACTGTGCAATTGTGACTCAGTTCAGATCTCAAGCGCCCAATAAAAAATACAGGTGTAACCATCTGTGCATCCATTAGCACAGGTGGAGACAGGCAGACCTACCCAGTGCAGCCAATCGATAAGGATTAGGTCCAGTAGGGAAACTTGTCCCACAAGATAAGGGAGACATCTCATGTTGATCTCTCACCTCCACTTGTCCACGTGTGCAAACACATACATACACTAACCAAACATACATAAAGTGAAAGCTCAATCATTTTACTATTTATTCATCTATTTATTGTGACAAGATGTTACTCTGTACATTGGGGTAGCCTCAAAAGCATACAATCCTCCTGACTCAGTCCCCAGGGTGCTCTAATAAGCTTGAACAACCATAATATTTTATAAAAATAAGAGAGGATTAAAGCCAGGACCTGACTGTAGGAAGTCAACAAACTGTTTTAATTACAGCATGTTTTACTGTGGTGAAACCATATATTCTAACTTAACCTGTTTGGATTTACAACCTGAGACAAATCACAGATAAATCAGGCTCTTGAGGCTTTTTTTTTTTCTCTTGAGGCTTTTAAGCAAGCTCTGAGTTTTATTACGTTAGAAATTTCATTTGGGCCAATTACTTAAGCCAGTCACCCTTTTTTTAAAAAGAAAAAAATTACTGAAAATATTTAATTGAAATATTAACATGGTATTTAAAAATGTTATCATGTTTTAAAAATATGATAATAAAGGGCTGTAGATTTTATACATCACTTGCTGAACTTGCTCAAGACCCGAATTTGACTTTAGGAACCTCTGAGGAGGCAACCCTAAAAGTTCTTGACATACTAGATCAGAGACAAAAGCCTCCGAACACTCGATCAGCTAAAGAACCACAGCACAGCACAATGCACAGCTCTCACACTTCCAGCAGAAAGGTGGGGAAAGAAAGATTTAAAAACATACAGAAATGCTTTGCTCTTTCTAACGAGACCTGCTCTTAGGAGCAACTATTACTCCAGTTCACAAAGAAAAGATTTTATGACTTTAAAAAAAACTTTTATCAGTTAAATTGATTAATACAAGTGACAAGAAGATACAGGAAAGGTGTTCATCAGGAAAAAAAAAAAACCAAACCCCAGTGTGAAAACCCAAGCCTGTTTTTAAGACTAACATCAACATTCAAATATGAAATAGAGAACCACTTCATAATGTAGGTATAGCCACTATCTTTCTGATATCCTTCTTTGGGGTCTAGACCCCAAAGTATAATCTTCACTCCTGATCAAGGAAACATCTCTTTGTAATGGGCAGAGACCACTACAAAAAGCCACAACCAATCAAAGTACAGAGTTGTTGAGCTCAGTCCCAAAGGATACATCTAAACTATAACCCCTGTTCGTCGCACTGAGGGATCATTGTTGAAGGAAGGTGGAAAGATGGTAAGAACGGAGAGAATAGGGAGCTTGCTGTGAAATTATGTCTTCTAGCAACGCCAGAAACAGCACACCACCATGACTGCCTAAACATAGGCTGGGCAGGACAACAATCAGTGACATGGTATCACGGACAGGGGACAGCCCACAAGGCCTCAAAAATACACTACAGGTAACCAAGGAAAGCTGAGGGGAAGACAAATAGTCCTTCCCACCAGCTGCTTATCCGGTGCTAAATGGTCACCCTGAAAATACATACAAGTGACACCATACAGAAAGTGCAGGTTGTACTCGTTTATTTAGGAATACACAATATATATATATATATATACACACACACACACACATGAATATGTATATGTCTCTCTCTATATGCATGTATGTGTGTGTGAAAAATTTATAAAAAGGGGGACAGGAGTTCGAAAAAAAGAGCAAGAAAGGGTATCTGAGAACATTTAAAGGAAGGAAAAGGAAGAGGGAAATGTTGTAATAATAATCCCAAAGAAAAGAAATATTGAAAATAATTAAAAGGCAATTTTATAAAGCTGTCAGAAACGGTTTTCAGCATTTCACTATAAAACTTAAATGTTTTAGGAGAAAGAATCTTATTTTTACATCAAAGAATCATAGATATATTGAAATATCTATGGAAATTCACAAATATGTATACATTTTGTGTTTCAATTTTAAAATGTTTTAAAACTATCACATGTAATTTATTGTGGTTAATAACTTCAAATGATTAACACATGCATAAAGTAGATACTGGAAAAATGCTACTTTGGCATTAAGTAGCAATTTAACATCTTAAATATGACGTCAAATAACAATTTAACATTAGATATGCAATGACTAAAGAAAAAGAGGACGCGAATTTGAAAGAAAACAGGCTGTGTATCTGGGAGAATTTGGAGCAAGGAAAATGAAGAGTGAAATTATGCAACTACATTATAATCTTGAAAAATCAAACAATTATTAGACTAAATGAGAACACAAAATTGGGCAATTAGGGAGGAACAGGATGGAGCTGAGAGGACTCGGAGAAGTGGAGCCGAGTATGAGAAAAATGCACTTTATGAAATTCTTAGAGAATTTTTAAAAATTTGAAAAAATGAAGAATTGGATTAAAAGTCCACTCCATGAGATGGAACCCATAGCTGATATTGTTGACGAGGTCAAGGATGGGGAAAACCTACCGCTATTATTTTGCTAAATGGATAGCATGATAAAATGACTCCAAGACTAAGACTGCTGTGCCCATAGTTCAGCGAATCACACAGTCATCAGAGAAGCTTCTTTGGGTAGCGGATGATAATTAACGCAGAGACCCACATCCGGACAGCATGGTGACAGTTAGAGCCCTCATCTCGGAATGGGATGGATTTATCACACCCTGGATTCCAGGAAGATGTAAGAGCTAGAGGTGGTGGAGGATTTTAAGGAAACAGCACTTCCAGACAAAACAGGACAGGTGCACATCCGAACAGAGAGATGGTTACAGCATACACCAAACTGTACAAGCTGCAGCAAGACAATATCCCAGCATGGAAGAAGAGAAGTGTACACAAGGTCCCATCCTTAGCAAGAAACTATTTGCAAATGACAGCTCCTGTGAGCGGGAAAATCAGTTCTCAATGGAGTGACTCTGGGGATGTCAATCACATGCCAGGGCAGGCCGCATTTGCAGGAGCAGTTGGCCAACATGAATAAGACTCCATGTTTTTAATGGCTTTTTTATTTTGTTTATGGGATTTTTCTTTTTCTTTTTTTTTAAGAAAAAAATATGAAGTTGGGTGGGTAGGAAGCAAGATGGTCTAAAATGAGCTGGGGGAGTAGAAAAATTTGATCAAAATATACTGTATGAAATCCTCAATGAATAAAACAAACAAACTCAATGCCAGGAAATAGTACAGGAAACTATACTAGTAAATTGTAAGTTGAGTAGATTTCTAATTACGTCTTATTTTTTGCATGTGCACATACATGTGTGCATGTGCCATAGTCTGCTTGTGGGAGTCAGAGCACAACTTCCAGGAGACACTTTTCTCCTTCCATCACATTAACTCCTGGAGACTGAAGTAAAATCACCGGGCTTTAGTAGGTGTCTTACCTACTGAGCCATCTTTCTGATCAGTTTTAAATTAAAAAGTGTGAATTTTAAATTGCTGCCCAGTTAGAATTTTCTTGTTTTTTATTCTATGGCAAGCTAGAAATCACATGTTACGGATGTAAAAGAGATTGTCTGGAAATAATCTGCCACTTTCTCTTTGTGGTTTTCTAATGGGAGCAAAAGTCTAATTCTTTCTAGCATGGCAGTGCATATTCTGATTAAGTCATCAAATCAGATCCTCTAACTCACAAGGTCCAATAGCGATTGAATTCTGTTAAGAATCTATAAAAGATTTCAGTCAACCACTGTTCTGAATATACTAACACACCTAGCATCATATACTTCAGTTAGATAATGAGGTCATGAACCAGGTGGCCTTGTTAAACCTACTGAGAAAATGATGGGATAGAAGGTAGCTTTTAGAGCCCATTTGAAGCCAGGCCCCCGTCAGTAACTGCTTATTAGGTTTTCTGTGGCCTAGCAACCTGCTTTATTCTGATCACAAATAATATCAGGTATTTGCCAACTGTGTTTATTCTGTCAGTAAATAATATGCAATATTTCTTTACCATTTATATTTCTACACCTTTTCCTCAAAATAGGTTTTCCTTCTTCTCCTTCATTTATATCAGTAAAAGATCACCAGAGGAAGGAATACCAAGTCTGGTTACTTTGTTTCTTCTTGCTTTGCCAGAAACTTCCTGACATCTTATGTCTTCTGAACTAGCTCACAAGTAACTTTGGAAGAACAGAGTCTATAAAGCTGCTTGGTTATGAGGAAGAATCCTTGCAGGTAGACAGCATTAGGGGTAATGATAGACAGCATTAGGGGACTTGGTGGAAGCAATTCCAGATTCCTAGCAGGGCAAACACAATAAGACGGGTGAAGCCCTGGGGGCATTATGGCCATGGACGTTGAGATCCCAAACCGTTCCTCCTTTCTAAATACCAACTCACTAACTAAACCCTGTTCAGATCGAAAATGTGACAAAACAGAGCTATTTAGCTATTTATTGGAACATTTAAGAGGGCCAGTGGTGCTTCTTCCTTTTCCTTCTTCTTCTTCTTCTTCTTCTTCTTCTTCTTCTTCTTCTTCTTCTTCTTCTTCTTCTTCTTCTTCTTCTTCTTCTTCT
>JABTXL010002926.1:3769487-3813609 GCA_025134845.1 Neodon shergylaensis | reverse complement strand
CTTCTTCTTCTTCTTCTTCTTCTTCTTCTTCTTCTTCTTCTTCTTCTATTTTTAAAGCTGCATTTATTTACTTGCAAATGTCATAATTGTCTTTATTTCCTTTTTATTGATTTTATTGAGCTCTACATTTTTCTTTGCTCCCCTCCCATCCTCTCCCCTCCCCTTCAACCCACTCCCATGAGCCCCATGCTCCTAATTTAGTAGTCAGCCCTAGAAGTCATCCCTGGGGAAAACTAATTCTCCTTTTCTCAGTAATTGTCAATTGCCTGTAGCTCTTGATTTAGGGGTGGGGCCCCATAAGATTTTTCCCAGATGTGTTTGAATCGTTAGACATGAAGACAGAGAGGTGTAAAGACAAAAACCTCAGGCCTGAAAGAGCTAGCGCCGGTCTCATGATATTTATTCAAAGTAATACTGCCAATAGTGGTACAAAATAGCCAAAGGTTTTATTCAAAGTCATCTGTGATAGTTGGTAAAATATTAGCTATATGTTTATGTGGTGCACCTGGGAGAAGCAAGCTTGGAATAACTAACTGAACAAGACATTTTACATAGTTCTCACAAAATAACTAGATTTTAAATCGACAAATGTAGGTACGGTCTGATTCAGCACAGAAAGAAATTTATGTGGTTAGATCATTAATATGGGCAGTGCTGAAAAATTATCCCAGGCACCATCTAGAACACGCAGAATTAGGTAAATAAATCTTATTTGTAAGAAACTTAGAAAAAGTACACTTGATTAAAGAGATTAGTGGTAGCTTGCTTGTTTAAAAAATCCTTACTCACCATGGGAAATTATCTATAAGAAGTTCTAAAATGTGTTTTATAGAAGATTTCCTAATTGTTCAAGGAAATATATAGAAGAGAAATAGACTTCTTTTTATTTGTATTTTGATTCTGTTTTATGTCATCCCATTCTTGCCACTGGCGGTTTTACATGGTGGCATCTGATGGCCAGTTGAGTTGTTATCCTCCGCATTATATAGTGAATTCATTTAAATTAAGACGCCTCTCTGATAATAGGGTTCCACATGGCTTTTCCAACCACTTTTACTGTTCCTAGTCTACATTCCCTCCTTTACCTCATGCCCTATTTAATCCCCCTATTCCAGTTCCCGGATTATCCCATTATAACACTATTTTTATTTTCTCTCCCCTGAAAGTGCTCCCAGTTTTAATAGCTACATAAGCTCTGTGATCATTCTGGTTGTAACACATATAGCGAAGTCTTAAGAGTGAGCATGTTCACATGAGAAAAAGGATGCAATATTTACCATTTGGGGTCTGAATTACCTCACTCGGGATAACTGTTTCTAGATCCATAAATTTACAAACAAATTCCACTTGTTGTTAACAGAAAAGTGATATTCTGTTGTGTGCATGGACCACATTGCCTTATCCACTCATCAGTTGGGTAACAGGCTGTCTCCAATCTAACTATTATGAGTAGAACAGATAAGCACATAAAACATTGATCCCTCTAGCTAGAAAAAATTTCCAATTTGGAGGAGAAAGCTACAAGTGAGGTAGTATCATAGAGATGATTTTTGGATAAGGCAGTTCTTATAGTCTACTGGGTCAGACATTTGACACATTACATGTTACACTCCATGATTTAACTGTAAAATGGACTTAAGTAATAAAGCAGTAAAAGTTTTTATAATAATGCCAGTGTTTTATGGCTGGTAAAGACTATTCAATAAAAGGGTTTTCTTGTGTGTTCATTATCAATATTATTAGCAGTTCGAAAACAAATTTAATCCAGAATTCTGGACAATATAGATGAGCTCAGAGGAAAAAGAAAAAAGATAACTGGAATAAAATTTTGAGGAATATTAACATCAATTTCGAACAAAAGTAGGAGAATTAGAAATCGGAAGTTTAGCCGAATGAAGAGATAATGAATGTAACTTTGAGTGTTTGCATCGAAAGGGCAGTGAGGATAGAACTACACTTACTCCTAGGACACAACAGAACACGAAGTCTCCAGAGATAATGACTTTGTTCAAGGTCAGAACGCTCCTCAAGACACTAGTGAGAGTGGACTGACAGGTACTGGATCGAAAAGTAGTAGCAGTGGGGTGAAAGTACATAATCATCATGAGCTGAGGAATTAAAGCTTAGCCTTGCTGCCATCTCTGAAAAGGATGCTACACTTTCTGAATATTTATTAACGATGTCAGAAATGCAACCTATTAAGACAGCTGCAAATCTCATGGCTAAACTGAAGGAATTAACTAATTAAATACAAAGAGAAAATGGAGGATTTTAAGCAAACAAAACATACCAATGGCAGCCCTGATAGTAAAATGAGTGAAGGAAAAGATTGTGAGGCAGGTGGGGTCTATCATCTTATTTATGAAAAAGGTGTAAGCCCAGGGACAAAGGGTGGTTAATTTAAAGATTACATACTGAACTGTATGCATGCACACAGGAGATTTATCTATGGCCTACAGGAATCAGTAAATGAGGAGATAGATGTAGGTACTATAAAATCACCTTGTCATATTCTCTCAGCTTTTCTGCGATCAAAAACTCATCCTCAGAAGTGTAGATGTTTTGCAATAGTAAATGTTTAGTCAAATCTAGCTGATGGAAACAGTTGTTAAAATCATTTTGAGAATGTTATATACATACTTACACTCAATATTTGTCATGTGCCAGAGAACAGTAGCTATGGATTCTGAATAGAACATGATCTGAGGCAGCTTCCCCAGCCTTCTCCATCCATAGAAATCCTCAGGGAACTGATAAGCTAAACAGTTTCCCCACACTCAAGCTTTCTGATCCTCATGTTGGATACCCAGAAGCCTTTGTGTGTTTCTCACAGAAGGCCAATAAAAAGAAGGTCAATAAAAACAGTTGTATAGCCTACACACTACAATTGTAAACGGCCTATAGGAAATCTTGTAATACATATCTATCTATACATACACAAACACACACATGCATACAGGCCTCGGTAAACTCTAAAGTTAATATAGCCCCTAGTCTAAACTTTGCCTTTAATTCCAGCAGTCGAGAGGCAGGGGCAGGAGGATCTCTGTGAGTTCGAGGTCAGCCTGGGCTATAAGAGCTAGTTCCAGGACAGGCTCCAAAGCTACAGAAAAACCATATCTCAAAAAACAAAAAAACAAAACAAAACAAAATCTAAACCTTGCGTTTAAATTCAAACGTGCTTGCTGTTTAAATATTAAATCACTTTCATGTTTGTAGAAGACAGGCTGCAGCAACACAACTATTGGTTCTTTGTGGGTTTCACATCATGCATCTTGATCCCACTTACCGCCCTGTCCACTCATCCTTAAAGCAAAACAACATTTAAAAGAAAACCCGAAAGCCAATACAACAGCTTGGAATTCTTAAAATGAGCCTGTAAATGCACAAAGACTATAATTATGGTACTTTATTAAATCTCTTAAAACACCGTCTTTATTTCCCAGATACTTGTGTACAAACACTTTCTGTCTGAATTAATATCTAATATACTGTCTTATTTTTTTAAGTCTAAACTAATAAAATACCTTACTTTACAAAATTTATAAACAACAGAGGTCCATTTCTCAGTCTGGCATGTAGCAAGGCCCACTTCAGGGTGTGAGAAGGTCAGTGTCTGATGAAAATCAAATTCCCATAAAAGGCACCTGTTGCGTTTCCTCGCAGGCTACTCAGTCCTGCTGGGCTCCACCTTCATTACCTCATCACTCACAAATAGATCTCACCTCTCAATTCTAACATACTGGAGCTAAGATTTCAACCAAGGTACTTTGGAGAGACAAGATATATTTAGATTGTAAAATACATAACAATTTAAAATTTGGTTTGGTAATACAACTCAGTGAGTAAGGTAGCTTGCCACCAAGCCTGACACATTGACTTTGATTCCAAGATCAAGATGATGTATAGGTAGAAAAGACTCTCTTAAAATTTATTCTGACCTTCATGTGACCACCAAGCCATGTGCATATACGGAGAGAGAGAGAGAGAGAGAGAGAGAGAGAGAGAGAGAGAGAGAGGAAAGAGAGAGAGAGAGAGAGAGAGAGAGAGGAAAGAGAGACAGAGTAAATAAATAAATAATGAGATAATGTTAGGTTAAACAATTACATAATTTTATCTTGCTAGTATGTTTGATAAATGTCAATAAAAACAGCTGTATAGCCTACACACTACAATTGTAAATGGCCTATAGGAAATCTTGTGATACATATCTATCCATACATACACAAGCACAAACATGCATACACACTTAGTTTAGTGTGGTTGTGTTGTCAAATGTATCTTCTTGTCCTCCTTTTCTCTTCATGTCATGTGCCTCACGGAAGATATGCGTTCATTCCCATATCTTCTTACTCACTGCACACACTTTGACATAACAGTAAGATACCAAATCATTTTCAAATTACTTTATTCCTATAATAAATAATTTTAGATGTTTTCTCTGGTACTTCAGAAACACTTTCACCTTTCTCTTCCTAAGACTTATAGAGAGCCACTTTCTTTGGACTTTTAGTTTTATAAAGTTTATTAATAAGTATTATAATATTGATATTTTTTCTGGTGAATGGTAGTCATTCATAACATAGCTTTGCCATTTTAAGTCAGTCAGTTGTGCTGTGCTTTACTGGATTTTATCTGAAAAGTGATTGTTGATTCCTTTGTACCGTCAGAGCAGAAAGTTGATATGTTGGTTTTGCCAACCTCTCAATATCTAGTTATGACCATGTTTGGACTCCATTTTTTTTCTATTTCAATCTATCCTCAATGACACAGAGAATAACTTTTTTTTGACATTTTCTTTCTTCATGCCAAAATCTATACTTTATGAAACAGAACACACAAATGGTTTCCTGGTTTCTCAAGAATGATTCCTACCTTTATTCCTGAGTATTAAGGCCCTTCATACAAGACTTATCTTCAACATCTTGTTTCTACCTCTTCAACAGATTCCTTCACCAATGACACCAATTATTTAAACAGCAACCTGCCTTTAAAGTTTAAAACCAAGGCCAGCAACACATTTTAGTTCGATCCAGTCCTCTATAATTGATTATTGACATACAATTTCTAAATCAGCTATAGAAAATCACTATATGTTAGTCACCTAAGACCAAAAACATTAAGAAATAAAATTAAAACCGTTCTTCATTGTTCATTCTAAAGTCCTCATATATGATCTATTTTCTCCAGACACAGCTGAAAGCCCTTTGTTTATTTTTTCCATGGACATCGATTTGAATTCCATGTTCCTATTTTCACACGTATTTTTCCATTTTCCTCAACTTACATGTTTTATTTTATTTTGACATTTCCAGATTTTGGCATCAGTACAGAGATTCTGAGTCAGCCCATCTGTTGTTGGGCCTCTGATGGTGGGTGTCCAACCTTGTGCTAAGTCCCTTTTCACACGCGGAACTCGGTGAGCCGGTGGGAAGAGCATCACCTGCCTCTCAATGTTTGCTTTGCTCCCCAGGCTGCGCACTTCCATGAAGACAAGCTCATGCTTAAACACTGCCAAATTTCTGTTCTCTTCAGGAAACAGACGTAAGAATGTGTGACATTTCAAAACGGTAAAGTCAAGAACTATTTGTGTTCTCAGAAGACTTATTTTTTTTTAAATTTTTGGCTTTTGACAAGGCAAAAAGCATATGTTCTTTAGAGGATAAAAAATAGTTATAAGATCTTTAGATTTTTGTTCGAGAAAAAACTTTAAGACAAGAATTAATTTTTAATTCATAAAAATACTATGATATATTTCACTACTGAGAGATAATGACTCCATCGTTCATCTGCTCCAAAGTAGGATACTTATGGGGAAAATGTTATTTTTCATTGTCATAATGTCTATAATAAAAAAATTAATGATGATTTGTTATAGATTATTGCCTATTTCATCTGTTTGCATAATGAAACAGTATCTTGTTTATATAACTCATTGACATTTTATTGGTAAGATGTGTATTTATTTAATACAGATGATACCTTGCGCCTGCAATACAAAGTGTTATGTTTCATCACTACTACAGAGAAATGAAAGAGAGGAAATTTTGCACAAAGAAGTAAAGGTATCTATGTAAAAAATCATATGGAAGATGTGATTTTTTTTATGATCATAAAAACTGTGTGGCTTAGACATGGAAGTCCAGGAATTTAGTCTTCCTAAGGTCAAAAGGTGGTATATGGTTTAAAAATGCAGAGTCACGCCTACAAAACTCATAGATGTACTTTGTGTAATTTGCACTCTTAGGTTACACCGAAAAGCAGCGAAATACCACATAAAGAAGATCATGGATTGGGGGATTGGTTGCCTGGACCAAATCCCATCTCAGTGACTTAAGGACCATGGAATAGCAGTCAGATTAGCATTAGGTCCTTCAACGTCCTCCTTGCTAAATTGAAAGAATAACTGCATAGGATAATGGGTCACAGCAATAGTTTAGAGCGTTAGTACAGTTAAAAGCACTTAGTGAGAGATATTTGTTCAGAATGTGTCCTCGCCTGGAATTGCTACGATGGTACAGCTCAAAAAAGGGAGACTAGCCATATCCATTTTCATAAATTGGATCTTTTCTTGGCAAGCTGCCAGAGATGTTCTAGGATAGCACAACATTTTCTCTGTAAGCAGGACGCAGGACAAAAGCGGCGCATAGTCCGGCTGTCTGATGTGCTTTGGAAGAGGCCGTCTGATATACCTGTATCTCTAATATTCTGCCTGAACGTTAAAGCCACTTTAATCTGCATTTCTCTCGATAGCTATGGATGCTGAGGCTATTTTCAGGCATTTATTGCTCATTGCATTTCATTTATTTTTATTTTTTATATCCATGTAGTTATCATATAGTAGCACAGTTTCAAAGACAGGCTCTTGAAATCATTTCTATCCACTGTCTCCTGACTTGGAGGGTAACGGGGTTACTGTCCACTGTTGACCTTCTATTCAGAGACATTCTTATCTCAAAAACTCATGGGGTAGATTCTGAGCCTTGCTAGGTTGCCACTCTTTTTTTTTTATCAGAACCTCCTGGATTACCTTTTGGAGGACTCCTCTCCTTTCACCATGGCTCAGAAGCCTCTAAGATGGTTTATGTTCGGCTTGGATCAAAGTCTGTGTTTTTCCATCACACTCTTCAATTTTCTGTGAAAACTTTTATGAATTTCTGAAGCTCTTCTCCTTTTTCATTTTTAGGAACAACTTGCCCCTTCTTATTCTCATGAGAATATTATTAATCTTATCACACCTGGTGAAACAGAGGCATCTTCTGCTCTTCACCTGGAAGTCTCAGGGTAATTTTTATTTCCTTTCGCACTCTGGCAAAAGTTGTTAAATATTTTTCTTATTTTTATTGGTCATTTGCACATCTTTACTGTTTTTACAAGTTTCTCTCCAAATTATTTTCCCATTTATTAGTTAGATGACTTGTTCAGTGGCGTTCATTATTTTCTGTTCTTACATATTCTGTACATTAGTCCTCTGCTGTATTAATAGCTTGTAGCGGTTTTCTTCCCGTTCCGTAGGCTGCCTCTTCACCCACCATTATTTATTTTACTTACAGAAGCTTTTTAATTTAATGCAGACCTATTTGTCAATTCTTGCTCTTAATTCAGTGGATTCAGAGTGCAATTAAAAAAACCAGAAGCTAAGGAGATGGATTACCAACTAAGAGCACATTCTGCTCTGGAGGAGGACACGGACTCAATTCACAGCACCAGCGTGGGCTGCTCACAAACTCTAGTTCCAGGGACATCCAATGCTTCTGGCCTACTGATCTCGGAGGGACCAGAACTCAGGTGGACATACCCACTGACTGACAATACATACACATAGACAAAATTAAAATTTAAAAATAAGTGTTAACAAAAATAAATTCTTTGCATGTTCCTAGAACTTAAAGTATTCTCCCTCCTGTTTTTCTTCAACAGTTTCAAATACTGAGGTCTTAATTAGGGCACTTGGTTATTTTAGTTGTATGCTACTTTAGTCGTTGTATTTGGCACATAATGAGAGAGGAATCTAGTTTCAGGACTCTAAAGGGAATTTTGTGACATGTTACGTGCATGTCGTCCAAGCGTCATACAGAAAGTGAGATATAGAAACAAGGATCTATAAATAATTAACTGATATTAATTTGAAACTATGGACGATGTCTTTTGTTTTGCAGGTACTGTGTGTATGAGACATTATGTGGATGTTTTCATAAGAATTGCTGTACTACAATGTGTATAGCAGCAGCTCCACCACCAAAAGCTAAGATGAGGCTTTGTATGTTTTCTAACAAAGAGTTCTTCACAGTGTATGAACATCTAACACAGTGTCCGTAATATTTGTGTAGTGATCATTATCCTTATATTTCCTAAATCTTATCTGTCTTGCAATTTTGTTTAGTCACATATATATTCCATTTGGAGTCTATCATCACACTCTAAGAAGCTGTCTTTCTTATTACAAAATCTTTTCAGCTACAGACTTATTAGAACACAGCCAAAATATCAGGGCTTCAATGCTGTGAAACTTTCTAGGTCAGGGACATATTTTCTTTAGATTGACATCTCTGGAGTCAAATATTAGGCTTTTGCACCAGAAGGCATTCAGGAAGTTCAGTTTTCCAAAAGTAAGTAAGTATATCTTATTACAGATACTGTAGAAGACATTTACACACTTGTTTAATTTACTCCTACAACACCCATGGGAGGATGATCTTATCACTACTTGGAATAAAGTGGGCACACAGATACTCAATAATTAAGTTGCCTGTAGTGGTATAGAGTACAGATGGTACAATTAATATTCTAAATGTAGCTCTGTACTGTTTGTATGCCTTCTGGGTGAAGTTAATCTTTACCAAGTTTCTTGTCTACTGTATACAAGCATTTAAACTCTGATTCATCAACTTCTAGCCATATTTAAAGTATAATATATTTACACTGATTTGGAAAGATAATTTCTTTTCGTTCTGAGATACTTTAAAAGTTTCTCTGTCATTTATTGAACCAAAACTGTTTGTGCTATATTGATATAATAATCTGTATGATGTACTATCAGACATAAAATATTTAGGGCTAACATCTGATCTAATCCGGAAATACTTAACTCTTCCTAAATATTATAAGAAAAGAGTATAAGGGATTTTGAAATTTTCATTAACAACTACTTTAGTAGTGTAGATAATCTCTACCTTTTTGTGCCTTTCAAGACATGATTTTAAGAATCAAATTTAAGACAAAAATACAGTTGCTCAAAACCGTAAACTGTTCTATGCATTAATATTGATTAGCAAGTTGTAGAAAATGATTTATAATTTTGCATCTATTTTTTAATTCATTTCAGTTTTGTATATTTATAATTATATTGTATTGCTTTTAAACAGTAGCAGCATCTACTGATTTTTGATATTAATTAAAATGTTTAATCCATGTCCCCTATATACATGAATATTTGTATATTATATTTTCAGAAACACTTTCATCTTTTTCTCATTTTCTAGTTGCTAATCTTAGAGATGTAACATTAGATAAATGTGTCATTTTTAAAATTCTCTTTCCCACCGTGATACTCCACCTTCTGTTTACTTTCCCCACAGTATTCCGCTGTGTTCTCAGAGAGACAATAATTGGGTTTTGAGTACTTGAGCCGCTGGAAATGAAAAACTCTCTAACTTTTCTATAAAAATTGAATTACCAAGAACCCTTGGCTTATATTTTCTAAGAATAACAATTGTAACAGCAGTGATTTCTTTTTTTATAATGACAAAATGTTCTCTGCACCACAATTCACATTGTGTCCTTGAAAAAATCTGTAATATTTAGCTTTATGTCAAAGTAGGTTTTTTTCCTTTTTCTTTATTTTAATTGATTTTGTTGTGCTCTACATTTTTCTCTGCTCCTCTCCCTGCCTCTCCCCTCCCCTTCAGCCCTCTCCCATGGTCCCCATGCTCCCAATTTACTCAGGAGATCTTGTCTTTTTCTACTTCCCATGTAGATTACATCTATGTATGTCTCTCTTAGGGTCTTCATTGTGGTCTAGGTTCTCTGTAATTGTGATTTGTAGGCTTTTTTTTTTGGCTTTATGTTTAAAACCCACCAATGACTGAGTACATGTGATAATTGTCTTTTTGGGTCTAGGTTACCTCACTCAATATGATGTTTTCTAGCTTCATTTATTTGCCTGAAAATTTCAAGAGGTCATTATTTTTTCCTTCTGTGTAGTACTCCCTTGTGTAAATGTACCACATTTTCCTTATCCATTCTTTAGTCAAGAAGCATTAAGGTTGTTTCCAAGTTCTGACTATGACAAACAATGCTGCTATGAACATAGTTGGCACAACTGAGCATCCTTTGGATATATACCCCAAAGTGGTATTGCTGTTTCTTGAGGAAAGTTGTTTCCTAATTTTCTGAGAAATCACCATACTGATATTCAAAGGGGCTGTACCAGCTTGCACTCCCACCAGCAATGTAGGAGTGTTCTCTTTACCCCGCAACCTCTCCAGCATAAGTTGTCACCAGTGTTTTTGATCTTGGCCATTCTTACAGGTATATGGAATCTCAGAGTGGTTTTGATTTGCATTTCTCTGATGGCTAAGAATGTTGAGCATTGCCTTAAGTGTCTTTCAGCCATTTTAGATTCCTTTGTTGAGAGTTCCCTGTTTAAGACTGTACTCCATTTTTTTCATTGGATTATTTGTTCTTTTGATGACCATTTTCTTGAGTTCTTTTCATATTTTGGAGTGCAGACTTATGTCTGATGTGGGATTAGTGAAGATTTTTTTCTAATTCTGTAGGCTGTCATTTTGTCTTGTTGACTGTGTCTTTTGCTTTACAGAAGCTTTTCAGTTTCAGGAGGTCCCATTTATTAATTGTTTCTCTCATTGTCTGTGGTACTGGGGTTATATTAAGGAAGTGGTTCCCTGTGCCAATGCATTCAAGTGTACTTCCCACTTTCTCTTCTATGAGATTCAGTGTAGCTGGCTTTATGTTGAGGTCTTTGATCCATTTGAACTTGAGTTTTGTGCATGGTAATAGATACGGGTCTATTTTCATTCTTCTACATGTTGATATCCAGGTATGCCAGCACCATTTGTTAAATATGCTTTCTTTTTTCCATTTGATATTTTTTGCTTTGTCAAGTAGAATTTTATCAGTATCTAATTTGCTTTACTATCTGTTAATCTTTTAAGGTTGCAAATTATGATAAATAAAGTATGAGACCTTTAAAACTATTTCTGGAATTGAAACACAAAAATCGTACAAATTTATGGATTACTATGGGACATTTCCATACATCTATATAATTTTTAATGTGAAAATAAGATTTTTTTCTCCTAAAACATCTGCAGTATAATTCTCGATCCTAAGATGTGGACATCATTGTGGAAGAGGGAGGAGAAAGTCTGTAAGAGCAAGAGGAATAGGAAGTGTGCTGTAAGGTTGTGATTACTAGAGCTATCACAAGCGCCACCAACATGGAGGGAGGGAGGGTGGAATGGATCCGAACAAAAATATATTGCATGCAGGTGTGAAACTCTCAAATAGTAAATTAAAATAATACTCCCTAAAAGGAAATATGTTTTAGAAAATTTTAATTTACTATTTGAGAGTTTCACACCTGCATGCAATATATTTTTGTTCAGATCCATTCCATCCTCCTTCCCTCCCTCCCTCCCTCCCTCCCTCCCTCCCTCCCTCCCTCCCTCCCTCCTTCCCTCCAATTTTCTAAAACATTTCTACTACCTTTTAGGGAGTATTATTTTAGCTAGGCAAAGATGTGTTGTTACATTAGTTCATGCTGCAGCGTATTACTTTAACTGTGTAAAGCTATGTTGCATTTGTTTGCGCTGCACTGTTTAATTATGTAAGGATATGCTGCATTTGTTTCACCTTGCCTGCCTAAGGCACCTGATTGGTCTAGTAAAGAGCTGAATGCCCAATAGCTAGGAAGAAAAGATAGGCAGGGCTGGTGGGCAGAGGGAATAAGTAGTAGGAGAAATCTAGACTCAAGAAGAGGAGAAGAGAGGAGCAGTGTTTGTTTACATACACCATCCTAATCACATGAACGATGTACTGCACTGTGATGTCACACAGCTATAATATCACCAGGGAGCTGTACCAGGCTTTTTCTTTTGGGCCACCAACCAACTCCCAAATCATGACATAAGACTTCTTATTAGTTTTGAATGCTTGACCTGGCTTAGGCCCATTTCTGGCTAGCTCTTTTAACTTAAATTAACCTGTTTCTCTTTACCTATCTTTTTTCTTGGGGCTTTTTACCTTTTTTATTTCTTTCTGTATATTTCATTTTTACTGCTTCTTGTGTCTGCAGACCAAAAGATCTAATAAAACATTATTATAATATGGATTTTGTCATATGTTGAGTTCTGACACTGAGCATACGAAATCGACTACCATGTAACTTTCTTTGGAGGAATGATTATATCTTTATTCATTTTTTTTCTCTTACTGACTTTTAAGAGTTATTTTGTACACAGACACAAATGTCTCATCAGATATATTTTCAGCATTTTCTCCTATGTTGTGGGTTGTCTCTTGATGTCATTTGAGTCACTGGAATTTTTAATTTTCATGAACCTTTACTTACTTTCATTTTGTTCCTTGTGTATCTGGAGTCATAGTTACAAATCCATTTCAAAAATTCTAATTGCAATTTCTTTTTATATTTTATAATTTTACTTCTCATACTCTTTTGCCCATTTTAAGTACGATTCTAAAATGTGAAACTTCGCCGGCCTACGGTGGCGCACGCCTTTAATCCCAGCACTCGGGAGGCAGAGGCAGGCGGATCTCTGAGTTCGAGACCAGCCTGGTCTACAGAGCTAGTTCCAGGACAGGCTCCAAAGCCACAGAGAAACCTTGTCTCGAAAAACAAAAAACAAAAAACAAAAAAAAAATGTGAAACTTCAGTTTTATTGCTTGCACATAGTTTTAAAATAGTAAGTCCCTGTTGAATTGCCCTGTTGAATTTGAGTTTAACTCAGTACTCTATAAGTAGATGTCTTTATGTCTAGCATACATGTTATCATATTATCTTGAGTATGGCTGCTTTGTATTAAGCTTTAAATCAAGATATGGGAGTCTTCTAATTTTGTTATTTTTCTATTTACTTTAGTTATTCTTTGTCACTTGTAATTTCATATGAACTTTAGCATTATCTCATACATTTTTATGAGTCAGGTCGCATTTTGGTAGGTGTCACCCTAAACCTGTAGAAGAATTTTGGGGATGCTTTCACTTTAATAACACAATCATTTTTCCATTAATGTGTACAGTTGGCAACTTATTTAGATATTAATGTCTTCCAAAAATATTTTGAGGTCCCAGAAATAATTTGGTATTCCTTTCATGGATTTACTATTAAGGGTTGCTCGTTTTTGATTCTTGTTTTACGACTGGGTCTCATGTAATCCACATGCCTGGAACACGCTATGCTGAGATGATGGCCTTTAAACCCTCATCCATCCTCCCACTTTTACTAGCAGAGTGCTAGGATTATAAGCATGGGTCACCTATCCCAGTTATAAGCAGCTAGGCAAACAGTCTACCAACTGACCTACAATCCCAGCCCGATTTTGTTGTTTTTTAATGGAGCTATAAATAGGATTGCTTTAATCTTTTTTTTTGATATTCAATGTGCAGACAAATATAATGGATTTTTATATTGATTATAACTCTCCAGCCCTGCTGAACTTGTTACTTTTAGTAGTTTTTAGTGGGTTTCTTGGGACTTTCTTTATAGATCATGTCACCTGACAATAGCAGTCATGCTTTCTTGTTTCTGTTTTGTTTGTCTGTTTGTTTCAACTCTCACAATTTGTTACAGGAAGCAGGGCAATTTAGATAGGGATGCTTCATATTCTCCATCTGGAACATATTATAAGTGACATATCTAGTAACTGAAAAGCTCATTTTATTTAAGTTATTCATTTGCTATTTCAGAGTGGGGACATCGAATACTGTCTGTGTAGACAGAGAATCTCCCAGTAACGGCGGAGGTTCGGATCTTTTCATTTCCCTCAGGATTTCACCAGCTGTTTAATTTCACTAACAGTGGCTGATTCGTCTCCCGCTTTTAAGAATGCCTTGGGCATGGCATAAACTACTTACAGTTTAATCTATTCTAATTTGGGCTTCTTTCTTGAGATCATTTCCCACTTAAGCATCTGATATATTTTGATTCTGTGAGGGCTCCTCCCCGCTGTCCTTTTCTTTCGTTTCTCTCCACCAGGCCAGCTGACCTACAGTTCAGTTCATGTCCCTGATGGATCTATCCATCAACCCTAAATGGCCTCTCATTGTAACTTCCACTTTCTATAATGGGTCCTTAGGCTCGAACTTCTTCATCAGCTGCTGATGCCATTTACTTGCAGGCAAGGATTTGCAACTTGCCACTCCAAGGGCAACATTTTTCGACCATACAGAACCACTTTGCCATGGCTTGGTGCCAAACCAAGGGACAATGCAGATGATCGTGGTAGACATGCCTCCTTCCCAAGCGCTGAGCTCTGGGTGAATATGGAGACCGCAGTGTCTGCTCTCTTAGCCTTACCTTTTTCTGTTGGGTTCCCTTATGATCCAGGTCAGTGAATGGCAACAATTTGGACTCTCTAACTCTTTCTTGCCTGTAACTTGATTTCCTGTTCTCCTTTTGACTCCCTGTGAGCTGTTTATACTTCCTTATAATCACCACAGATACCAGGAATAATAGGTTCGTTACACAAAAATCTTGTGACGAGGGTCTGAAACTAACTTGAGCAGCTTTTTTACCTCCAGGAACTCCAGCCTGATGATTCTGCATGTTCAACAAGATTAGCCAAAATTATCTGCTCTGCTAGATATGCAACCCCCTGTGTTATTTAGTCTTTACTTTCAACTTATTGGACTGAGAAGTGACTATAAGATCAGTAAAACACATATTTGCGTGTGTCTGTGAGAGTGCTTTCAGAGATAACTCAATCATGAGAGCTAGTGCATAGCGAATAGTTTAATCCAGTGATGGACAGAGAATATGAAAAAGCTTTCAGAAGGTGAAAGAGCTGCAAAAGACAGGGTCTTGCTGAAGGAAGCGAACCTCTGGGACCATAAACTTGGGGGAATCTACCTTGCCCCAGCAGCTTCCCATTATTGCTATGCTTGGTTAGATGAAATAAAACCCATGGAGCCATGAGGAAAAAGACTTTCCTCTATTAAATATCTATTTATAGTCTTTAGTCTCAGCGATGGTAATATAGTTAATACCCCGGCACAGCTATGTAGTTGTCTTTCATGATTTTCCTGCTTCCCTTTTCCTAATGCCCCAAAGTTCCTATATCTCCTGGAAGATGAATCTTAGAATCCTGAGGTGCACTGCATGTTTTATTTTTCATCACCCTTCCCTTTCTAGTGTGTCCACATTGAGTACCTCTTTTCTAGCCCTCCTTATTTCTTTAGGAAAGGAATTTGTGGACTGTATTGATACAAACAAAATTTAATTCTTGGGGTTACAGATAGGGCTTACTGATTAAGAGCACATGTTGCTTTTGTAGAGGACCTGAGGTTGTGTTCTTTAGAGTACAATGCATGATTATGACTTAAGGGTGTGATTTAGTGGTGAACAAGAACTTTGGCTACCTTTGGCATTTCTTACAGTCTGTGTTTTACCTAGTTCACAAATGCTGGTCATTAAGAGTGCAGCTGCGTTTTATCCAGAGGGATTATTTTCAAAATAAGAAAAAATCAATGAGACAGCAAACTTATCTAAGTTCCATTAGATGTACCAAGGAGATCTAATACTCTAGTCTTTTTAAAATTATTCTTGAGAGGTACTATATTACACTGGGAACTCAAAGCAAAAGGATATAAACGCTAAGTCACAAGATATAGAAAAGAATTATTTAATATTTATTTTACATAAATCACATTACTTTTGCCTGGTAACACTGACACTTCTTTGGAAAGAGTGGTATTCCTTTATTTGATCATTTGTTCATCAAATAGGTTGTGCATCAGATCGGTTGTGAGGAATTGTTTCCTACTCATCCACAATGAATCCATCCATCCAACCATCCATCCATCCATCCATCCATCCAACCATCCATCCATCCATCCATCCATCCATCCATCCATCCATCCATCCATTCATAAAAAGGATATGTGCTAACATGACAAAACATGCCTGAGATTAGTAATGTCATATATCTTCAGTAAAAATTGGCTCTTTCATCTTATACTGTGTATGAATTTTCATTGATTTTGAAGACATTGAAAATAGTGTCTTACATTATCATAGTCTATTTTATTTGAATATTTAGTTCAAAATCCATTTTCTTTGGTGCTCATATTAATGAATGAAAGTAGAATTGTTATAGAAACTACTAAATGTATATAAACTAATATGGTCTTATATGTTTTTAGGACGGGTCCTAGTAGTTATCATTATCTAGGGATTACTGTTTCCCAGGCACAATGTTAAGTACAAAAACACTAGATGATCACTTCTAACCCACTATTCCAATTTTAATAAATATTTCACTGACCGAAGATATGACAATTACAAAAATTTAAAAATCGGTCAACGTCATATATAAATATCCTGCATTCATGATATATGTCCATTATGTTTATACTCAAAACATTTGACTTTAAGTAATAATCTAATACTCATATATCTCATATATAAAATCCATCTCATATATATCGTGCATATAAATCATATATATATGTCAGTGTCAACATCTATTTTATGCTAACTTGGGTTTTTGAATTTTGACAGGATTTATAATCCAAAATGCATACATATACCTCACAGTATTTTTCTATGTATTTGACTTGTGTACCTACATTTACTTAGAATTGAAATTTTAATTTACTATATGACTGAGTTGTTACGGTTCTTATGCTGGCTGCTCAGAGCTCTAAGGACACTGTACTGAGCTTGATCTTTAATACTAAAGTTGCTGACTTGTGGAATATTCCTTTACACTATGTGAACATATGTCACTGTGATTGGTTTAATAAAGAAGCTGATTGGCCAATAGCTGAACAGGGTAAGGTTAGGTGGGAGAGTCCAACTGAGAATTCTGGGAGGAAGAAGGGTAGAGTCAGGAGTTGCTAGCAGACACAGAGCACAGCAGGATGGTCATGCTATGCTGAGAAAATGTACCAAGCCATGTGGCAAAGCATAGCTAAGAAATGTGTTAATTTAAAATATAAGATTAAGCTAATAACAATCCTAAGCTACTAGAGGAGCATTTATAATTAATATAAATGTCTGTGTGATTGCTTGGGAGCAGGTTGCAGAACAGAAACATCTACCAACACTGGCTTGACTGAAGTATTGGCTCCAAGTTCAGAGAAAACCTTAAAAATGTCATTTAAACGAATGTATTATTCAGGTTTCTCGAAGGTAACAGAACTGATGAATTGTACATCCATTCAAGGACAGTTTAGATAGGCTCATACAATGTTTTCTGGGTAGTTCAAAATAGCTATATTTAAACACAAAGAAGAACACATGAACTTAGTAACTGTTCATTACACTAGGCTGGCTTTCTTAGAAATCTGCATCTTTCACTGAAGGGTTGGAAGGTTTCTGGAGAACCGGAGATCTGCAGTCCAGATAAATGAAGCCTGATAAATAAATACACTGTGAGATATATTTGTGCATTTTAGATTATAAATACTGTCAAAGTTCAAAAACCCAAGATAGCATAAAATAGATGTTGACACTGACATATATATATATATATATATATATATATATATATATATATATGATTTATATGCACGATATATATGAGATGGATTTTTATATATGAGATATATGAGTATTAGATTATTAATGAAGCCTGCTTATGATAGTAGGCAAGGAAGTGATGGAGGTGGGTCTTTTATCTTATCTGTTGCTTTCATTGGTTAACTAATAAAGAAACTGCTTGGCCCTCTGATAGGGTAGAATTTAGATAGGCGGAGTAAACAGAACAGAATGCTGGGAGAAAGAAGCCAAATCAGACAGTCGCCATGATTCTCATACTCCAGACAGACGCAGGTTAAGATCTTTCCTGGTAAGCCAGCTTGTGGTGCTACACAGAATATTAGAAATGGGTTAGATCAATATGTAAGAGCTAGCCAATAAGAGGCTGGAAATAATGGGCCAGGCAGTGTTTAAAAGAATACAGTTTCCGTGTAATTATTTCGGGTAAAGCTAGCCGGTGGCCGGGCAGCAGGGATGCAGCCCACCGCAGCTCCTTCAACAGGAAGGATGCTGCAACATGGTAGATGATATTGCCGGTGAGAGTGAAGGCAAACAGGGAAAAGCAAAACTTCCTTCTTTCATTTGCCAAGTGCCTAGGTTGCCACGGCCACCTTTAGAGCAGGTGTTCAAATTTAAAATATCTTAAAAATCTCTTGCAGTATTTCCCAGTAGCTTGTCATTTAGTTGAATCCATGATACAGTCTGTTTGAGAATCAAGAGTCACCATCTCAAAGCCCTAGAGGATGACTATCTTATGACCCCAAAGAAGAAATCCCTGTTGAATCAGCTTGTGACTATGGATTATTTTCTACCAATACAAAACCAAGCATGTTCCAGGTTGATTGTGGAAATGTTTGCACAGTATGTCAGTCCTCACAATCTTTGGAGAATTTAGGCAAATATGGTAATTTCTTTCTGTTTCACATTCATTTCTCAAGTGCTAGCATTACAGGTATGTACTGTCATATCTAATGTGTATTTTGTTGTTGTTGTTTTGTTTTGTTTTTCAAGACAGGGTTTCTCCGCAGCTTTGGAGCCTGTTCTGGAACTAGCTCTTGTAGTCCAGGCTGGCCTCGAACTCACAGAGATCCGCTCACTTCTGCCTCCCGAGTGCTGGGATTAAAGGTGTGTGCTACCACCGCCCAACTCCTAATGTTTATTTTAAATAAATGTTTTGGAAATTTACTTGGTGTTCTTTAAAGGGAAACTAGAATTCACCCAACGAAAACAACTAAGAAGCTGTCAAGCAACGTATTCTTTGGAAACTGAATGGACTTATACTCTCCTCTCTACATACACCAGTTTTAACACCTTTAAGACAGGTCATTTTTTACTGTAACCATGGCTTCAAGAGCAATACCTCACATCGTTCTGGTCAATCAAATTATGGATGAGAGAACCATTCCTAGTCCATTTAGTTTATTGTTTAACTTGTGGTTTACTTATATTTTTACAGCAATGTCTTTCTTACCTTATACTTTCCACAACGGGGAAAGTGTCCTGCAGATTCAAACTATTAGAACAGTTGGCTTAGTCATGGTTGAGTGTCGTCCCAAATGACAATAATGCACCCATCTGCATTTTGATCAAGCTGCCTTAGCCACCTGCTGTTAATGTCTCACCAGGCTGATTTCTCCTATAGTCACTGAACTCACCTCTAAGAAAATAACATGAAGATAGGAAAGTCACAGCCAACTCTAATGTTCCTGAACAGACACCTCACAGGGAGGATATGACTAATGGACACTTTCAGGTGGGAAAAACAAATCCTTAGGCAACTGCAGAAGAATCCTGTCATTAGCAGTGATGGCTGAAGCCTGGGCTCTCAAGTGAGACAGTTTGGGTGTGGAGCCCAGGGTTGAGGGATATTCCATAACTTGCTCACTCTGTCCTCACTTGTAAAATGACAATAAGCATACAGAAAACAAACATGCCCCCTTCTTAGAGTAAATATTCCTAGACTATTCACAACATTGTCTGGAATCAATGCCTCAACATCATACGCTACCATTAACATCTTTAATATATCTGGGACCATTCTTAACTTCAGGTTTCACACTTTCTCATCAGCCATCCACATTCCTCATCAGTTGTACTCTGGTGACTCCTAAAGTTCCCTAGAGTAACTAAAGCACTCGAGTTCTCAATGAAGTATTAGCAGGCAAGTCTAACAAAATAGTAAAAGAAGCAAGTTGTATGTCACATCCAAGAATGAATTATTCTAATCATATAAAGACATCAAAATACTCAAAATTTAGTGAAATCCATCACATTAATATAAAAATAAAAGTGTAACTATAGAAATAGAAAAATATGTACTTTGAAAAACTCAAGAGCCACGTGTTAAAAAAAAAAAAAGAAAACACTCGCGAAAATAGAAACAGAGAGACCTAATCTCAGTCTTAGGAAGAAAATGGTGCTCTGTCAGCTGAACATACCTTGCATGAAGATGGAATTTAAAATTCTGCATGTCCCCAAATGAATTCATCTTTATTTCTCTATTTTTGACAAGTCCTGTCTTCATCCCTATTTTAATGTTCAGAGCCATGAATATGGCTGCACTGTGTGCAACCAAGAATCTTCACTTTTCCTTATAAAGGTAAATGATAACCAAAACTTTTCCACCCTAACATTTAATTAGATCTGTCCATGTGATTTTCTGTATTAGTTCCCTCTTCTGTAATTTAAAATACAGCCTTCTAAATTGAGGATTAGATTTAATAGACTTTAATTGAGTCTCCATTCTATATATTTCACACATTGCAGCTTCAGTAGTTTTTAAGGTAATTATTCCCCATATAATTCTTAAATTGAGTTCACAATACTCTCTAGAAAAGCTTCTTCCCCCAGTACGATACAGGAAACCCATGGTGACCTAGCCTTCCTATGTCTTCAGGTTGTGTACTGATATACTAGTTGTACGTATGTGACCGTGCCACTTAAAATCTTTTGTAGAATCTGCTTCCTCAGGCATTCTCTCTCTTGCTCTGGGTTTCATGTAATTTCTCATCTGCATATCCTTTTTGCTTTGAGCAGTGGCTCAAACATAGGCAAGTCATTTCCTTTCCCAGCATTGTTTTTTTCATGGTGTTTGCAAACCATCATGATATGGAAAGTTTCCTTTATCCATCTGCTTACAAATGAAAGGTAAGTAACGTGACATCACGGACAGCATAGAGTTCAAGGCCAAATATTCTTTCTTTAAGCCATAACATAAACACATTAAACAGTTGTTCACAATAAAGAAAGGCAGGGGAAGGAAGAAAAGCACAGGGCTGGTGCATAACTCAAAAAATTGATCCACATCTCAAAGCTATTTAAATATCCATAGCAATTTGTGAATTAATTTTAGAACCATGGAGTTATTTTGAGTTTTCAACAACTCTTTTCCTTTCAATCTATGTAATTAATTCTTCAAGTTGCAATAGTGCTACACTATTTTATTTCACTAAATATAGAATAGCATATTTTGCATCCCCCAGAGACAATGAAATGCCAAAACATAGCAATTTTTTTCTTTTTTGGTTTTTTGAGACAAGGTTTCTCTGGGTAGCTTTGGAGCCTGTCCTGGAACTCGCTCCATTCCCAGGCTGTCCTCGAACTCACAGAGATCCATCTGCCTCTGCCTCCCGAGTGCTAAGATTAAAGATGTGCACCACCACCATGCAGTTTAGCAATATTATAATATGCGTACTTTAATAATACTTAAATAAAAAAGAATTCACTGTAGAATTTATGAAATATAGATGGTTGTCTCAGCTAGGGATCCTATTGCTGTGATAAAGCACCATGACCATCAACATCTTGGGAAGAAAGACTTCATTTCAGTTTACATGTTCGCGTCACAATCCATTATTAAAGGAAGCCAGGACAGGAACTCAAACAGGGCAGAAACATGGAGGCAGGAGCTGATGAAGAGTCTATGGAAGAGAGATGCTTACGGACCACCAGGTCAGGAGTAGTGCCACCCACAATGGGCTTGTCCCTTCTACATCATGAATGAAAATACATCAGAGGCTTGCCTACAAACCAGTCTTGTGGAGCATCTTCTCAACTGACTAGATATAAAACTAGTCGGCAAAATGGGTATAACACCAAATTATTCTTTATTACTCACAAAGAGTATGAAAGCTGTTCTCCATGACTATAGGCACAGGGATATTAGTGGGTGTCAGAGGACAATGGAGTAACTTTAATGGAGAGATTTCAATTACTATGACTTTGGTTCTATGATTTTTAGTATGAGATTTTTTTTTTGATTTTTCGAGATAGGGTTTCTCCGTATCTTTTTGGTTCCTGTCCTAGAACTAGCTCTTGTAGACCAGGCTGGCCTCGAACTCACAGAGATCCACCTGCCTCTGCCTCCCAAGTGCTGGGATTAAAGGCGTGCGCTACCACCGCCTGGCTAGTATGAGATTTTATAAGATTCAAAGGATCTATATTTTTTTAAGCAACTACAAAACAATTCTGCCTAGTTACAAAGATAAGAGCATAATGTTTCCCATAAGTAATAATTAATCATTTGGAGTTCTGTAATACAAAATAGAAGACTAGAAAATCAAATCTGAGAACTACTCTCGCATTATGCACAGAAGCAGTGCCCTTAATGTGGGACTTGTTCAAATCTGAGGGCTGCTCATACAATGCACATAAACAAGGCCTTGATGTGGGAATGCTCACTAATCTTCATTGTCGCTAGACTTGATTCGCCATCTTCTAGTGGACACGCTTCTGGTGTGTCTGGGAGGGAGTTTTAAGTCTTCCCACTGGGTGGGCAAACCCATGCCGAATGTAGGTACAACCATGCCATGGTCTGAGGGTGTCAGTGGGAATATATAGGGAAGAGGATGAAGCTAGAACATCACAGCCTAAATCTCTCTCTGATCCGTACCTGTAGACAGGGTATGATTAGTTTTATCAGGCTCCTGCTACTTACTATACCTTCCTCAGGATGACTGACTATCCTCAAAGTATGAGCCGAAATGAGGCCTTCCCTTCCTTTAAATTAATTTGTCAGGTATTTTCCACTACAACGAAAGAAAAATTGACTAACATATAATGCATTTTAATAATGAAAATCAATCAAGATCTTAGAAAATAATGTTTTCCTTTTTAAGAATTAACACGAGAAATGTCAAATGTATTTGTTCTTTTATGGTAATTTTTCTGATGTTAGAGAATTGTTTAAATATCCATTTAGATAATACATTAGCGGAAAAGAGGGAAGCCAGATTTTAAACTGCTAAACATTTAAACATAATAAAATTAGGGCTGGCAAGATGGCTCAGCAAATAAGGCTGAGGACTTGTGTTAGAGCTTGGAGACCCGTATGGTAGAAGGAGAGAGTTAACTGTCTCCAGCTGTTCCTCTGATCCTCCACATATGCTAGCAAACCCGACACACACAGATAAATTATGATATAAAAATATCAAAGAAATATAAAGTTTTGCTCTAAAGTCGGACTTTAGGAATCAGTCCAAGAGATGAGCCAGATGCACAGGACTCAAGCTGTTGAACAAAATTCTCCCTAATGGCCTGGCTGGGACATCAAGATTTAAGTTTCCATAAGCCCTCATTAGCATAAAACTGAAGGCCAATTGGTTCAAAAATGAGTACAATTTTAATCCAAACAATTGGCAAGGCAAGTGTACATTGGGTAGAAGCATTATCAATGACAAGCAGCATCAAGATAGGGAATTTAATTATGTTCAATCAGTTAAGCAACTTCAGTGGTAAATACATTCTCAAGTGCAATTTAGCCACCACGATAAAATAACTATTAACTAGCACATTAAAAACCTTAGCTCTTTTTCCACTCTTAAGTCTTAGAAGTTGATTGTCTTGCTTGTAGGTTTGCCTGCATTATGTCATCACCACAGAATGGAGCATGGATTTGCCAATGAGAAGAATGACTTTTTAAAACACTTTTTTCCCTAATGTTGTGAGCAATCCCAAAATAAACTCACACCCTAGAGGGCTGCACTCACTGAAGAATAAATGGGACATCTTCCTTCCCACTGGCACTGAGGGTGTGGGCAAGAACGTGATGGGGGATGATATTTAGAATGAGATGCCTAATGACCTGTGACATGCTGTCAAAACTGCTATCAATTTTATTTGAAGAGGGCTACCACGGGCTTTATAAGAAGCAGAATTTTTTAAAATGTGATGACCTTTCATTATATTTAGAACTAAGAGGCCGAAGATGTATTCTGGCCTTAAGACACCAGTAATGCTATTCCACAGACTGAGCTCTCAATGCTACCTCCCATTGTGTGTTCTGGTGGAATTTTATGATTCTCCTACATAGCACTTGTTTAGATCAGGTTTTGAAAGACATGCATTTCCAAAGCCCAAAATTCTAATTATTTACCAAGGATAAAGGGTCAGATAAACAGTCGGTGGGCCTCCACAATAGCAGATGTGAATTTCTAATAACCAAGAAAACTAATTGTGGACATTTTGGAGAAACCTCTGGAAGATGGGTACTGCTTTATTCCTATTTTGATTTTCTACAATAAAGAAATATGTTAGGCACAAACAGGAATATAGTAACAGAAACTGCTTTCCTCCTACAAATTAAAATTCAGGCCAGATACATAGGTTCTTCAATACATTAGCAATCTAGGGACAGAAGTAACTCAGGTCTTAGGTGAGAAGACACCTAGCTCCTGAAGTGCAGGGAAGTCTATATTGTGTAAATAGAGGCAGTCCAACAAAGTAGCTCATATGTAGGGAATTAAAAACCAGGGTTTGCCTAATTTTTGTAATTCTAATTATTCTCTTTTCCAAAGTTTTGGAACTCTTAAATCAGACTCATTAACTTATCAATTAAAAATATAGGGTTGGGTGCCTATAACTCAGACTGAATCTCAGAATGGCCTCGGAACAATAGTGTTGTTTGAAATCATGTTGTTCTATACAGACATCTTGCTCTTGTGTTTCATTTTTTGAAAGTTAACTTCAAAGGAAACAGCATCTTATGGCAATTTTCTGCTATTAAAATGTAAAGTAAAGCATACTTTGAACCATTATAATAGTACAGAGGGAACAATTTCTCAAAAAGTATTATTCTTTGAGGATAAAATCTGTAAACAAATCTAGCATACTTCTCTAACATGTATCCAGACAACAGTATAGCACTGATCTATGGGCCAAATGAGAAGTCTGTTAACTTACTGTACAATTTAAATGCCATGTACTAATAGTGATCAACTTAACATGACTAGAAGCATCAATATAAATGCTAATATTACCAAATATCTAATAGGTCAGGTTTTGTACTAATAATGTTACATGGATCAATTCATTTGTTCCTCAACACAACTACCCATGTCATATGAACTAAGAAATGGGTGGGAGGAGCTTTACTGTATACCCAAAGTCACCCCATCAGCAAGTGATGCTACCAATTGAACCCTCTTATTCTGACCCACAGCTCCCCATCTTAACAACCACACATTATTTTCTAGAGGCTTGCAGGGACCCATTTGCTCATTGCACAATGAGAATAATGAAGTAGCAATATAAAAGAAGCCTTACCAAATGAGAACAATCCCAGAACTCATTTGAGTAAAATAGGAATAGAAAGCCACCATGGATTAAAGCAAATAAAAGTACATTTATTCTTGCTTAAAGGGCAGTCGAGTTTTATAAGTCATGGCATGAATGAGAAAATGTCTCTTAATACCATATACTACACTGATTGATTGATACAGAGCATGTGTGTATATATAGATATTACGTATCTACACAGTTTGAAGATAAATTTCAATGGAAATGATATAGAAGGCTTGAGTTTGGTCAGTCCAGTGCCTGTAACCCAAACACCTGTGCTTGGATCCTCAGTACCCACTGGAAAGTGAGGCATACACCTGCAGCCCCAACACTGTGAGTAGAGACAAGCAGCACTCCAAAGCTCCTTGACCAGCCAGGAGAGCTAATAAATGAGCTCTGACTTTAGTGAAGGGTCATGTCTAAATAAATAAAGTGGAGAGCAATAGACACACCAATGTCTACCTCCAAGGGCACACATACATGTGTACATACACACTCATATATATATATATATATATATATATATATATATATATATATATATACATACACACAAACATACACACACACACTATAAACATACATAAACAAGAAAGAAAGGAAGGAAGACACAAAAGAATGAACAAAGGAAGAGCACGACCAATAATGGAAAAGTGGATTAATGTATATGCATCACTATAAAACTCTCCAAGCTTTAAAATATTAACCTACAAGAATCGTAAGAATAGAAACCATGAGAAAATCTCATTTTTATACTGATAACAGTGTCCATCGGTTCATTATTTTTAAGTGAAACGAAAGAAAGGTAGGCATAAAGGGCAGTAATGTTGGGAACGTATCTAGTCTTACTTATATGCACTACAGACAGAATCTAGAATGATGGATCTGGAGTAAATGGAAAATCAACTTCATGGTCAGGAAGGGAATATCAAGTCACCCAAGAACAGTGTAATGATGGAAATCATAAAGAGAGGTCAGGAGCAAGCCAAAGAAGGCGTGGGGGGGTCACAATTTAGGTTTCCCAATTAAATGGGAAACAGAAAAGGCAGAGCAAGGAGAATATAGAATAATATGATATGGATAAAGGAACTCTGAAGTTTTTCCAGCTGTATGCCATGTCCAGGGTTAGATGTGATGAAGGTATAAAAGATGTGGGGGTTTGGGCATTCCAGAAAGTAAAAGTTGTCTTCTATTTACCAAAGCTTCTAGAGAGAGACACTATTCATTTTCTGTGTACTAAATCATATTCGTGAGGAAAATCTTTCAGCAATACACCTCCTTTATAAAGTTTTTGAAGTATCAGAAATATTGGCAAGGACAGCAGAAAACAAATAACATCTGAAAATCCCAGCCAATCTTGATTGCCTAGGAGCCTTCATTAATACAAGGAGCCAGATAGGAGTCCACTGGAAGCTCTACTCCTGATACACTATCCTTATGAATCTCTCCTGAGTTTCCCACATACTTCCGTGGGGAAATGAAAACGCTGCTCCTGTTTGGCTCGGGCACGATGCTGAGGCTGCTGTTTTGAGACTGCACTCTGCCAGCAGTGCCGCCCAACCCTGAAGCTCACGCCTGATTGTTCTCTGCTGCAGCTTCCAGATACAAGCCTGAAAGCTGCTCCAGCATGCTGCCTCTCTGCGTCCAGATCAGGGGTTCTTTCAGTTCAATGTCATCTTTATTCTCCGCCACAGTGCTCTCCCTGTTCTCAGGTCATTCATCCATCCACTAACTTGTGGGGGCACAACTATGAGATGAGAAATGACCAAAGGATCAAATCTTTTAATAATACTCAAGCAATTAATTATTCCTAAGTATGTGGTGATGAGGGGACTCCAGAATGAGCTGAGGCATGGCTGGCTATGGACAGGCCTAACCCACTCCCCTACTCTCATAACTCCTTTGGTCAGTGTGGCTATGTTCAGCTCCATGTGAAATATCATTTTAAAATTAATCCCATATAGTTTTTTTTATGAGCAATGCTATACACTGAGGAATGTTTTGATTTTCACGACTGCTCTCAAACAGAAATTGCTAATATACAACATTTGGTACACATACCAGTGTGTCTAAACTTCAACTGTCCAAAGATGTATTTTCACAAACCATTTTCTATTCCCAAGAAATTATTTGGTACACAAATGTAGAAGAATTGATAGCATATTTGTATCTATTATCATATGCAAAAACCCTACCAAAAATTAATATTCTAAAGTAACAAAAAATGTTTACATCAGACTTTGTGGAAATCAGATGCCCAGCAACCACACCACTGAGTTCTTTGCATACAGTTTTAGAAGCTTGGCATCCATGTGTTGGCTGAGCTGCATTGTCCCTTATAATTCAAACTTTTCCACATTAAGGATGTTGGTTAACTAACTCCTCAAGTTAACCAGACAAGGAACATTCAGCACTCATTCTTGATCGGTTACATTTATTTTCTTGCTGAAAAAAATTGTCATTTGTGGTTAATTTTTGGACTGTATTATTTCAGATGAGTCCTCAAATAGGCAGCCATATGACATAGTACTTAAAGCTAAGTAATTTTGCTCAGAATTCCAGTGTAACCATATGGGTGATCTCTTGTACTTATGATTCATTTTGAATGTGTAAGAAATGATTTATCCCAATCCTATTTTCGAGGACCCATGGTATCTTGAATCTAAGACCAAGTATTTTAAACATTTTTGGTACTTAAGATTTGACACTGAAGAAAATATAAAAGACTTTTCATTGCCTTACTTACATCATCAGAATCAAAATATTGGTTGGTGATGAAGTGCCAGGTGGCACAGATCAATGGTTACCAAGAAGTGCATCTCAGGACATGTCAAATAAGAACATTTATTCATGAGGTTCATATGACAACTTTGGATTACTGTCTCAACAAAACCCTCAAAAGCCACAATTATATCTATGAGTATATCCAGTTGCATTACATGATTCCAGAGAGTCTGTCCCTGTAAAAATCAATGCTTACATTCATTAATTCACCAAGTTATAAGTAAAACACAAATATTCTGAAATATAACAGTCAACGTCTCTCTAGAAAAAAGGTAACTGGTACTCAAATCGATAGTAAAAGTTCAAGGGAGTTCTGTGGGAACTCCTTCAGCCAATAGCCTTTAAGAGTCCAGCCCACTTGGGCATAGTCTCTTATACTCTAAATGCAGCTGTAAAGCATGAGCTCGATTCTGGCTCTCGCTTCCCATTAGGTCACAGATACCCCATAGCTGCTGCAGAAGGCTGTCAGGCTCAGGGGCAGCTTCTCCCATGGTGGGGGTGGTGGGCGGGGTAGCCCGCAGGTCACTGGCATAAGGCCATGGCTTCTAGGTTCAGGAACGTGACTCGCATCTTGATCTCAAAGATGGCTGGCCCTCCTCCAGCAGCTTGTCTGAAGCCCTGGCCTCCTCCTTCAAGGTGGGTATGGGAAGGAGTTGACAACGGAGTGCACCCACGCATGCTCCAACTGTGGATTCGCGGACAGCAGGTTCTCCCCACCCTATAGTACTCTTGCAACATGATGAGCCCATCGCAGTCCTCATCCTGCAAGTAGAAAAGGAAGCACATCTTCTCTCAGTGGTACAGCTCTGCCTCCTCCTTGTTGAAGTGGGAGCGCAGTGGCTTGAAGTAGGTGATGATGGTCATGAAGTCCTTGAAGCTAATCTCTGCCAAGCCGCTGGTCCTCTTGCCCAGGTTCCGATTGTCAAAGAAGGCATGGATGATCCTGGAGCGAATTAGGTTGAACTCCAGGTCCTGGACAATGTCAAAGTTCGTTCTCTGCCAAATGGTGGGCTGGTTTCTGCTCAGAAGCCATAACCTCTAGTGCAGCTGTGTTTGATCCAGTCACAGTTGAAGTTGCTCTGATTCTGGAAGCCCTCCTGCATAGACCACAGTCCTCTGCAGGAACGGGGAACAGGAATCAAATCTAGCAGCCGGAAGCTAACACAGCCTTTACAGCTGCATTTTTATAGTATAAGAGACCATGCCCAAGTAGGCTGGTGTCTTAAAGGCTATTGGCTGAAGGAGCTCTCATAGCAAGGGAGGATCAACTATACCTTGACAAAAGTTCTGTGTTGAAGAAGATAAATATCAGGGTTTATTTACATGTCTTTCATCTCATTTCATGACAGAATCTCTAAGTTGAATTTTTATAATAGCTGAGAGTATGTATAACTATGAAATAAAAGCAAAACATCTTGGTCAGTATTAAATAGAAGCATCCTCTTATCCAAGTCATTAACAACACACATCTGTTGAAGTATACATTAGATTTGACAGCATCCTATCTCATTAGCACTTGTATTAGGTTCAGTTTTCACTACTCTGAGTTTTATCAATTACTCTTGTTCAAGCTCAAATTTGCATTTTATGGTAGTACACATTTCTTTTCTTCACCAAAAGGAATCTGGGGATGCTTGTGTTAGGACGCTTGCCACACATTTCCTGTCCTGTTCCTTACCCTGGCACTGTTTTAAAAGGCATATTTATTTCATAACGCTTTAGGATAATGGGGGCTTTCAAACACTAGATTTTTCTGCCTAAAATTATTAACAATTATTTAAAAAATTTCATGCATATGATGGTGGGCTTGATATTTCTAAATTCCTAGTAGAAGCTAATGATTGAATCATGTTAGAATGACATTTACCAGATTCTGTCTTAACTGCTTTTTATGCATTTTGTAATTTGAATCTGTAACAATCTGTTCGAACTCTTGTTGCTATTGTTTTCAGAGGAAAATTAAATAAAATATGTGAGGAATTTTTCCAAAGTTACAGTCAGATATCTGACTCCAAAGCAACTTTATTATAAACAGGTGAATACTTTTCTTTCCTTTCTTTTTCCTTCCTTTCCCTTCTCTTCCCTTTCCCCTTTCCTTCCTTCCTGTCTTATTTTGAGACAGTTTCTCTCTTTGTAGCCCTGGCTGTCCTGGAACTCAATCAGTAGAACAGGTTGGCCGCAAACTCAGAGATAACACAAATAATACCATTAAGAGTTTTCCTTTGATATATTATGTAGTTTATAAAAAATAAAAGGCAGAGATAAAGACAATTTATGATAATTTAAGAAGAGTCTATCAAGTGATTTTAAAATGGAAATTTTTTTCATTTACTCAGATCATTTTCAGTGAATCAAAATCATATTTTTCACTATAGACATTGAAACCGAGTTAAAACTGATGTTAAACAATGGTCTCTAGAGACTTTCTAAAACCATATGCCTCTTCAAACCTCAGCATGACTTTCTAAACAGAGCAGTTTCTTAGCTCTTTTAGAAACATGCATTCTGTAAGTCTTTATACTAGTTCATACTAGAATACCTAAGTATCATTAAAGTCTTGTAATTTATTCCTCCTTTTGTGCAACTGATTCAGGTTTAAGGGTACATAATTAAGAGGTTTACTTCTGAAAGTTTCATGGAAAAATGTTTACATTTTGATCAGTGTTATCTATCCTCCTCTTGCTAAAAAAAGAAAAAAAGCGAACAAGCAATAAAAAGAAAACAACAAAAATACCCCGAAACTAAAAATCTTTCAAATTTTCTGTTAAGCAGATAACTAGAAAGTGTCTGTGGAACATTATGCCTTAGTAGGTAACCAGAGGTCTATCCTCAATTCTAATATATATATATATATATATATATATATATATATATATATATATAGCTATACATATAGAATAATAAATATTATTCATTCATCACAGTTAATTTCAAGTTAATTTCAAGATTTTCTAGAGCTCTGTTCTATTATTTAGTTATAATATCCTGACAAAAAAGCAATCTGAAAGTATACCACTTTTAAACTCTTTTAAATGTTGACATTCAAGCACAAGAAAGAATTTAAACACTTTTGATATTATTCTTCTTACTAAAACAGAACTGTGTTCCGCACACAGAAAACCTTACTTACGGAAGCTGTTCTACGGAGTGTAACAAGGAACTGGCACTTGCTATCATGCTGAAGAGCCTCACTATGTTTCAGAATTATTGTCAACTCTCTGGCCTACTGCTGTTTTGCTGACATCCGTTCTTCTTCCAAGGCTGGGTAATTGAAACAAGTTCAGGGAAGGAAGAAGAAAAGGGCTGGTTCCTTGACAGTAACAATAAAATTCAGTTGCAAGAAGGTCACCATGATTCCAGAATTCTCTACAGATTTCCTCTCTATCAACCTTCTCATTCTATCCTGGACTGCTTCTTGCTTCTTATTGTTGAAATTTCAAAGTAATTTTGATATTTAAAAAAAAAATAGTATTTTCGGATTGGAACCAGCTCCTGCCAGACTTATAACAAATATAAAATTGACAACAGCTGATGACATCAGCTACACATGAAGCTGTTTGAGAAATATAAATGTTCTCTTATTAATAATGCCCATTGGACCTAGATAAAGAGCCAGCCAAATTAAAAGACCTTGAGAAACTCTTCCTGTGTTTTCTCTTATGAGCAGATTCCTGTTATCCTGCAATCTAAGCACAGATTAGTGAACTTTTTTCCCCACAAATAGATTATTATTTTCCATATAAAGTCAAATATGGAATATTTTAAAGGAAGATTTACTTGAAAGAGATGATATCAAATCACGAAATACACCTGAGAAAAGCATATAAGTTACATAAATCTAGCAATCCCTTAAAAAAATATAATAGGAAAGAAGAAGCTCATCTCAGCTACTGATGGAGGGCAAGACAGAAAAAGCAGGCAGGGCGATGGGGTCAGGCCGTACCTCCAAGCCGTCTGTGCCAAGTCTTTCCAGCAATGAGAAAACAAGAAGAAAAAGAGACCCTGCCCCATGCAAAAG
The DNA here is from genome assembly GCA_025134845.1 of Neodon shergylaensis. Taxonomy (NCBI): domain Eukaryota; kingdom Metazoa; phylum Chordata; class Mammalia; order Rodentia; family Cricetidae; genus Neodon; species Neodon shergylaensis. The sequence continues at coordinate 3,781,510 of JABTXL010002926.1, read as the reverse complement.
CTCTTGAGGCTGCCTAATAATGGCTACGAGGAGAAATTAATCATTAATTTCCTAAATATAACCATATAAATGGAAACGAAGCCTATTATTGTCATCCTACAATCCCCAAACATACATTATTAAAACATCAAAATAATGACTTTGAGCCGAGAGATCTGTTAGACACCAAAAGCACTCAAGGCTTACTTTTAAGGAGTTATCTTCAAAGAGAACTTTAGCTTGCTACTATTGACCCATCTCTTACTTAGTCCCAAAATAGCCTATGTCAACCTTAGCTGCCCTGATTATTGAACAGAAATTGTGAAGACACACTAAGAAAAAAATAGTGAATGACAAATGAGGGTGTGCTTTAAAAAAATTATGTAACGCAAATCAGGTCAAATAACTGATTCAAAATATACTTTTGGTATTGTTCTTATTAATATTAACACACCCGTATTGTAGAATGTGACATTTATAAGTTAGTAGCAGAAAATAAAGAAACAAGCCTATAAACACAGCCAACTTAAAACCAGTTAAATGATTAAAATAGTATTATGTAGATGAATTATGCCTAGATAAAGCGATTTTTGTAGAACATTTTCATCAGAATTCTCTGAATTCAGGTCAAGTAGACACAGCAAAGTTTACAACAAATATTCTTTTTTTTTTTTTTTTTGGTTTTTCGAGACAGGGTTTCTCTGTGGTTTTGGAGCCTGTCCTAGAACTAGCTCTTGTAGACCAGGCTGGTCTCGAACTCACAGAGATCCGCCTGCCTCTGCCTCCCGAGTGCTGGGATTAAAGGCGTGCACCACCACCGCCCGGCTTCCAAATTATTTTTTATTAGTATTTGACATAATGTTAGCAATGGAATGCATTACCATGAGGAATACCATGAAAATAGGATGGTACATTAAAAGTTGATTTCTATTTTATAGTTTTTAAACGTCGTAAGAATACCAACAGCTGCTATAAAGTTGCTACTGCAAACCCATTGCCCATTCTAACTTAGGATGAATATAAAAACTGCAGTGTGACGTAACAAATAAGACAAATTATTTTTATTATTTCTGAATCAGGTCATCCAAAATAAAAATAGGAGTGGTGATGAATAGAAGCTCGTATTTTCTCTTCCTGCCATTCAACGGGCAGAAATAGCTCTGGTAGAGCCACAGAGGAAGGCTGAGGAGACATTTAATAAAACTCCTTTTCAGCACTTCCTTCCATTTCAAGTTTTTAACTTTTCTCTAAAAGTGGACCTGCTTGGGTATAAAACACCTGGCTGTTTCAGAAAGAACTGTGATTAGAATCTGACTTAAAGTCTGTGTTTATCCAGTTTCTGTTGGTGTCGTGACTTCTCTCAACAGAAACATATCATTCTGCTTAGAGTGCATATGGGTTAGACAAGATGTGATGGCAAAAAGGACACTGTTTATGCTAAAGAACATAGCAGTTATTATATATCCCTAAATTACATTACTACACAGACAGATCAAAACTGTCAAGCAAAAAAAAAACTAACCTTTAAATTTATTTTACTAGGTAATTTTAATGTTCTCTCTGGCTTCTTACTCAATTTTTCATTCATTTTATATTTATGTCAATGAATCTGACCATTAATAAAAATAAAATAAATGCTAGTCAGATTATTTTGAATATTTTCCTGAATATGATTAGAACTATATATTAAAGTATTGAATTATTTTCACTATGTTGATTTTCACTCTCATTATTTAAAATAGTAATGTTACAGAAAGGAAGAACACTGATAAATTTCCAATATTTTCCAATTTCCAAAAGTTTTGCAATTTTTTCATTCTTGAATTAAATTAAAACTGCACACATATGTATACACACTCAGACACACAAACACAAGTGCATGCTTACACATGAATACATAACCTCGAACTACACTTTCAGGATTCATAAAAAGTCAATGATCTCAAATTACTCTAATGGACAATATAGATTTTAAAATTAGTGGGAGAAAATTAGCATATATGTACCTCATACAGGAAACCAGCACTGCATTCACCAAGGAGAATTTAATAACTGAGGGACAGTTGACCTAGGGACTTCAATAGACTTTTTTCCCATTTAGCTGTCATGCCTCACACTCCAAAGGAAAACAGAAAATGCCCACCCCACACTCATAGATGGGAAAATACGTTTAAGTCTGATGCCTTTATATTCAATATTATGTAAACCAATTCTCTATATCATACCTACATTATGATATAATTTTAAAATATTGTTTAAATAAGATTTTTTTGTGGTATTGTTTCTCATATAATTATTGGAAGTTCAAAACTCCAAAGAGTTGAACATACAACTTAAAATGTAATCAGCCATAGTTTGACTAAAATATGAATATTTCTTTTTCATTCCTACCCTAGTAAGATAATCACAAACATATTCTTTATGTTGAACAAGTGCTTCTTTGAATTAGATTAAAGTCATAAAGTCAAATTTATTTTGAATACCACAAATGGACTAGAATGATGTTCTTGTTGAGTATATTCTGACTGTAATAAATATAGTAAACATTTTATATAAAGGTTTTCAAATTATTAGTTATATGTTTAACCATGAAACAGGATTTTGTTGGGGAATATTATTTTAAGGGGTGTGACTTTTGTTTACACTTCATTTGTTTAACTCTATGAAGCTGTGTTTCTGTGCCTGTGTAAAACATCTGATGATCCTAATAAAGAGATGAATGGCCAATAGCGAGGCAGGAGCAAGGATAGGCAGGACTAGCAGGCCGAGAGCATAAAGTGAGAAAGAAGAACAAGGAGCAAGAGAAGAAGGAGAAGAGGACATCAATGGCCAGCAACCCAGCCACCCAGTCGCTAGTCATGGAGTAAGAAGGAAAGAAAGATATACAGAAATAGAAAAAGAAACAAGCCCAGAGGGAAAAAGTAGTCGGGAAAATTTAAGTTAACAAAGGTTGGCAAGAAAGAAGCCGAGCTAAGGCCACAAATTTATTCCTAAGAATAAACCTCCCTGTGTGATTTATTTAAGAGCTGGGTGGTGGGTTGCCCAAAAAAAGTCAAAAGAGCAAAACATCACATAATAGGATTTAAAAAGTAATGGCTTCTGTTCAAATATGGAAAAGACAGAAAGAATTGAAAAAAGATGGTAATTAGTTTGGTACAGTAATTTTTATGGATTTTCTCCAAAAAGTGTATTCTATGTCTTATACTGTTATTTAAATATATGTGTATATAATTAATTAAAAATGTTATGAACAATGAAACAATCCTATTCAGTAAGGCAATGGATACTTAGAATATTTGAAAGGAAAGCTATACCACTCTCAATTAAAATCATTTTTTAATATTCAAAATATCATTTATTTTTATATTTGTCATATAGAAAACATTTATGGAAATTATTTTGCTTTATGTCAAAGGAGAAGTTAAATGGGTAGATGTAAATGAAAAAATATAGTCATATGAACACTTCATTTTTTAAAGTTAACTGTAGACTCAAGGAAATAGCCACATGTTTGGAAACAGGGGGAAAGAACCTAATAAGATATCCAAACAAAACAGGTATGAGAATGTGGGAAGTAGGAAGAATTCTCTGAGATACTGGTTTTTGAGCCACAGAGTATTTAAAACTACAGTATTTTAAAACTTTTAAGAATGAACAAATTCACCAAAGAACAGAATATCTAAAAACAATGTCCAAAAGATCGAAGCAATCTACGTATTATAATAGGCGCTCATAAATCACTGGGAGAAAACTGTCCATCAGAAATAAACGCTGAGGTAGTTAACTCTGCAAGCCACTTGAGAACTCCATCTTTCATTCTATACACAAACTAAACCTCAAATGATTGATATCATCAGTTCTGAAATATGTTAGCAGAAAAAAATAAACGTTTCTACTATACTATGTTAAAAATAACTTCAATAGACAACACTGTGATATTTAAGTTATTACATTTACAACTAAATAATAAAATATTATATAATTACAATAATGTTTAAGCACATTATTGATATGAAATGCAGCTTCACATTTTAAAACTAAAATATGACTCTGGCTCTATTCAACACTATGCAGAGATCAGAGACAAACATCATTATCTGTAGGTGGGAACTTGCTGTGGGATTCCCCTCTGTATGCTGTGAATACTACTGGTTAATAAAGAAGCTGCTTTGGGCCTATTGCAGTGCAGGATAGGGCAAGGTGGGAGTTCCAAGCAGATAGAAGAAGAAAGAGTAGGCAAAGCCAATGAGAACAATGAGAGCCATGTAGCCACCACGGGAGACAGAGGATGGACACTGGATGAAATGTTAATGGTAAGCCACAACCATGTGGCAATGCACAGATTAATAGAAATGTGCTAATTTAAGATATAAGAGTTATCTAGAAATATGATAGAGTCATTTGCTAATCAGTGTTGCGATCCATACAGTTTTCATGTGGTTATTTCAGGTCTGGGCAGGTGGGAAACTATCAAGCATTCTCTGCCTACAGGAACTTTTAGCTTCTTGAATATTTGAAGATTTGTATTTACATCAAATACAAAACTAGATACTATCCAATTGGAGTCTTGATTATTACATACTGTATCCAAAATAATTCTAGGCAAATTTTCTTTCATCTTTGTTAACTTTTACTCCTCTGCTCCCAATAACTCCCTAGTTGATAAATTCCATATACTCATGAATAAATATAATCACTTTTGTAGCAACCAGATTCATCATTATAAGCAGATGAAAGATGTTATCTACTTTTCAGAAATTTTTGAGCAATAGTTGAGCAATAGTAGTAAGGACTGAATTCTTCCCAAATGTCTATCCCCTCAAATATACAAATAACATTACACATTATACAGGCTGGGAAAATTATATTTATGTATTTATGCATATATGTGTGTATACATACACAAAAACAAATAGAGAAAGAAATTAAAGAGGCCATGAATTAGAAAGTATATTAGGGGAAAGACACGTGGGAAGATTAAAAGGGGGAAAGTGTAACTGTATTTTAATATCAAATAAACAGTTAAAATATTCCCAACTATTAAACGGATTCTTGAAATTCTGACAGTAATATTAAACCCCTTCCACGCTGAGTTCTCTTTAAAAAATTAATAGTTTTAGAATAAACAATTTGTTAGGACTATGAAAGGGGCGAGTATAATTCTTAATCTCTCTGTTGACATGTTCTGAAGAGGAGATGGGCAGATTGACAAGCAAGAACCATCTCTGTGGGAAATAAGCCAGGGCTTCCCAGCTGATAGGAAAGATGTACATCAGCCAATGAGGAAATCCAGGCAGTGATCTCTTTCCAATGATCTGGGAAATGCAGAGGCTGAGACGCCTCATAGGAACCATCATTCAATGTGAGAAATTCTTCAGAAGGTGTGGGCTGATAGTTGCATTTTCTAAGTTTTGTCCATGTAGATGAATAAATTAGAGTGTCCAATTTGGAAGTTTCTGGTAGTTAAAAAGATAAAGTTTGTGTATCCTACCAGAATTACAGCTGGGGGTCTAAAATAAGCAAAAACCTGTGGCTGAGCCAAAAATCTGGAGCCTGGCCTACCATGTACAAGGTCCTGGGCTGCATCTGTGCCTCCAGAACTGAAGAAAAAAAATCACCAATTCACCCTTAAAATTCCAGTGTTGGATGCCATCCAGAAATGTGCTAATACATACAAAACCACTGAAATGATATGGCTACACTTAACCATTGTTAATGGAAGAGGAGACAGGTAGATGATAGATAGATGATAGATAGGTGGATGATAAGTAGGTAGGTAGGCAGACAGGCAGACAGAGCAATGCTATTCTAGAGGAACAAGAGTAAAAATAAAAACAATTGCAACTACAACTTTTCCTGAGGGAGCGATTGAGGGTCAGAGAAACAAAGCACCACACCGGTATCACAAAACTTTTATAACACTGTGGGTTTCGAAATCAGTCGGTTTTCCAGCACAGCCCACTCTCTTACTCCATCCCTCCACCTAGCCTGTGCCGCAGGTCCCTATTTGCTTCTTCGCTGTTACGCTATGCACAGACTTCATCAAGCAAGGAGAACTATTCCCTTCCCCTTTGACTTTGTCCCTCATCTTGTCACCGTATCAGTCCTGAAATCATCAGTGTGGATGGTAGCCGGCTGCTGTCTGGGGGGCTAATTTTAGTTGATTGAAAGCATTCTCCCAGATGGCCCCTCACTGAGGGCTCTTTCTGACTTCTGACCACATTTCACAGGACAGCACATTCTGCTGCCTTGCAAACACTTTTCAGATTTTTTTTTTCCAATTTTCATCTTCACTGATGTGGCCTCACTCAGAGACTCAGAGACAACAGAACACTGCCCCTTTTCACGAAATCTCTCTTGCTGCATTCTCCTTTTAGCAATGCTTCATGATGCTGACAAGATAATCTTGAAAAAGTCAAGAGGGATCACAAGAATCCTTCTGAAAACTCCTTCCGTGTTCACTCTAATTCCTTGAGGATAAAACCCTAGCATCTGTATTACGGTTCATAAGCCTCTTCCCTAGATTGCATTACAGAGGGATACCGAGTGCACGAGAGGACTTGAGTCAAACTCAGTTTTGGAGAGCTTCTCCAAAACTTAACACCAGAAGCTGCAGGGTGGGCTGGGGGGAGGGGAAACATGTTTATGTTTTAATTGAAGGTTATTATTCTCGTGTTCTAAATTATTTATGTTTCTCTCTGCTCTTCTTATCATCACCTTTGCTGTCTCATCAATTTTATCCCTCTCTACCTACAGCCACTAGCAAGAGTTCCCCATCTTTCTAAAAGCCCTCATAGTCTAGAATACAGCTGGCCTTAGAGGATTCTATAGCTTTGAACATCTACCTACATGACTAGAATGGTCATATATGTCTTATTCAAAAAAACTGTCGACTAACTTGTTAAACTAGGTTTTGTGATCAAGTTTCCAGAATGATGTCTTTGGCTGAGACCTTAAAATAAACACATTGTTGGTAACAGCATCCATCTATACTCTGACCTATTGTATGTGATAACTAACTACAGTACATCCTTTACCCTAATCTCAATTCAGCATTAATATGTCCTTACGCTAACTTGAAAGAAAGTTTAAATACATGTTCTGGTTAGTTGGGAGGGGTATTAAAATTTCTTTTGTCAACTTGACACCGGCTATAATCATATTGAAAGAGAAAATATCAATGAAAAATTGTCTCTATTAGTTTAACCTGTAGGCAAGTCTAGAGGGGAATTTTCTTAATTAATGATTAGTGTGGGAGAGGTCAGCCTACTATGGGTATTGCCACTCCTGGGCAGATGGTCTGGGATAGTATTAGGAAGCAGGGTGAGCAAGTGAGTAAACAGCATTCCTCCATATTCTCTGTGTCAGTTCCTGTCTTGACTTCCTGCATGACATACATTTATGATGGATTAGTATTTTTAAGAAGAAATAAACCTTTTCCTCTCTAAGTTGCTTTGGCTATTTTATTTATCACAGCAATGGAAAAAAAATACAGTTTAAGCTGTTACCAAAGCTAGAAGAAGCCAGGAGATGGTCAGGACAAGAAGTTCAGTACTAATGTCTTTGGACACTAAGAAAAATCCCGAGGCTTCCTGGAACCACATCATATCTGGAACTTTGAGCCAAGTGCTGGGCCTTGTGAACCATCAATCCTACATCTGGCAAAAATAGAGCCAGGATACTTCACTAGAAATTGAGGGCTTGTTTTAATCCACAAATATCCTGTAGCCTGGATAAATCTGGTAAAGTCTGGATAAATAAAGTGAAAATTTTATAAAAGGTAGGATTTGTAACCAACCTTCCCAAACCGCTACAAAATGCAAAAAATCAACACTATATAGTGTGGATTAAATCCTGAGTGGACTTAATTAAGAAACTAACGTGGCTTGTTGTTTGAAATGTGCTGAAGACAATTTCAAAATACATAAGACTCTTTAAAATTAAACAAAAAATGAAAAGAAATATCCATGTCTTTCAAGATTGTTAAGTTCTTTCACAGAATTAACTGGGAAAGCAAGACTGCTTTCAAAAAGCTTTTAGGAGTTATAAGGTTTGCACAGTCACTTAAAATTTGATAAACTTCAAATGTCAAGCCTTAAACTCCTGTGTGAAACGGATAAGGAAGCTACACTCTCAGCAGGTGAACTCCTTATTATCAAAACTATTGTTAAAGCTCTTGTTGAGATCCATCATCTCATGAATCAGCACACATTTCTATGATGGGCATGTTGGAAGTTGGTTTCTAGATGAACAAGTAGATAGTTCAAATTTATATATATATATATATTCAAGAAGTTAATATTCTAAGGGTATATTTAAATTAACCTGTTTCCTGATGACAAACAAGAACTGAAACTCTGAGTTCTAATTTCAAGGAAATTTCATTTTTTTTAGAATTAATTCTTTTACTATTTCTTTTTGAGAAGGAAATTTCTAGTCTTCTTCAGTAGCATCATCACAATAGACAACACAGAATAAATAACTTGATACCAGGACAAGGCTCCTAGGGGAAGGGTGAACCAAACCGGCCTTAACCATCAGTGCAGCCCTCTCAGGGTGGCACAGTCCTGATTGGAGAGGACTCCCACAGGCACAAAGTTACAACGTTACAGTTAAAGGGACTAATGACTTTCAAGTTCATGGTCCAAATAGAGTCCATTAAGCAATCACAAAATGCCGATCCACATATCTTTGCTTATGTGAATGAAACCTCTTCCCGAAAGGAAATTTCATTTTAAGAGCAATAAAATTGTATTAATCCTGTACTAAATTAAAGTACTCTATCCCACTATCATAAACCCTATTCCTTCTATTGATAAGGTTTCAGGAAGTAAGATTTTTGTTTCTAAAGTACAAGTAAATAAAGTTTTTTGTAGCGTTTTAATAAATAATTGTGTCTTAGTGATGCTTTAACATAGAAAGGCTGATACAAACCATCTAATTTTATTTTCTGACAAAAAGTAAATGTTATACACTATAAAAGCTTGTTCCTCACCTAACCACTGAAGCAAGTTCAAATCTGTGTATGTACAGAGTCCACTAAATGATAATATGTGAAGAGAAGATAAGAAAGTTCACCTCTTTAATCTCGATCCACTTCTCAAGGATTGAAAATAACTCTCTAAAACATGTACAACCATCATGAAAATCTTCCTGGGGAAGATATTCAAGCAAATGGGACTGCATATACCTCAAGATCCAACTGTAAGCACTCTTGGGCCTATACCCAACAGAGATTTCATCTTATCACAGAGACATTTACTCAACCATGTTCATTTCAGCTGTATTCATAATAGCCAGACATTGGAAACAACCTAGATGTCTCTCAACAAAAGAATGAAGAAAATGTGGTATATTTACACAGTGGAGTATTATTTGATCATTAAAAAGAATGAAACTTTTGGTAAATAGATGAAACTGGGGGGGGGGGGACCGTCCTGTGTGAGGTATCCCAGACCCAGGAAGACAAATGTAGGATGAATTCACTTCTATGTGTATATTATCTGTGAAGTAATGATAACAAAGCTACAATCTGTAGAACTACAGAGGTTAGGGATAGAGTAAGTAATGGGGGAGGAGTGAGTAGATAGATCTTCCTAGGAAAGGGAAACAGAATAGATAGTTATGGCTGGAGAAGGAAGGAGGGATCAGAACAGAAAGATGAAGTGGAGAGGGGAAGTAAGAGAGGGACAAAGGAATATGAAGAGAAACAGCTAAATTAAGGGCCATTTGAGTGGTCATCTGGAAACCAAAAATATAGTAGAAGATTCCTTAAATATATACATATATGAAGGTGATCTAAATTAAATATCTAAACAATGGGAGAGGTAGAGCTCCAACTGGACATCTCTTGTCACCAAATGAAGCTTCTAGCACTAGGAATGGATTACAACTAATTGATGCTGTGGGTCAAAGGGGTCCCATGGTAACCTCCCAAATAACTAGGCTCTTGCCAAGACTATAGGTTACTCTCCACAAACTAACAGCAAGGCCCCATTGCTGAAGACAACACATAAGTGAATCATTGAACATGGAGAAACTGAGTGGATGACCTACCTAGAGACTTTACCCTATGGGCTTGTACCTTTGGCACAGGAAGGTACTCTGCAGGCCACCAAAGCAGAAACTTAAGTACCAATCCAGCCAGGTCTAAAATGCTTTTCTGCCTGAAAGATATTCTTGTTCACTAGTGGCACAAAGCTAGTGGTAATAACCAACTAATATCTAATTTGACTTAAGGTCTACTCCTTGAGATGAAACCCCGACCTACAATGCTTGGGTGACAAGAAATGGAGACCAGATACTGTAAATGGAGACTGTGTTATTGTTTCCTGGCCACCCAGACCCAACTAGTCACACAAAAGCTATATTAATTACAACACTGTTTGCCCAATGGTTCAGACATCTTTCTAGCTAGCTCTTACATCTTAAATTAGCCCATTTCTATTCATCTGTGTATTGTCATGAGACTGGCTAACCGGTAAATTTCTGGCATCCTTCTCTTTGGGCAGCTATATGGCATCTCCTAATTCCACGTTTTTTCTCCCTGCATTTAGTTTAGTTTCCCCGTCTATTCATATTCTGTCCTGCCATAGGCCAAAACATCTTCTTTATTAACCAATGGTAATAAAATATATACATTGCATACAGAGGGGAATCCCACATCAAGATACCTGGGAAAAACCTAAAACTACTGTTCTACTAAAGGAACGTAGCAATAAAATGACTCCTAGACATTTTTTTGCTGTACTCATAGAAGCTTCCTCCTGCAGCAGGTTGGAAAAAATACAGAGACCTACAGCCTGACAATACGCAGAGAGTAAGAGATTTTGAAACACTCAGTCCTAAAAGTGATGTCTCCATCAATCTTTTCCTTCAGGGTTCAGGGAACCCTGCAGAAGAGGAGGCAGATATTGGGCGAGATCCAGACGATATCAAGAAAGCAGGGCATTGGAATCATCAGGACTGATGCACATGTGCTCTTATGGAGACTCAGGCAGCATGCACAAGGTCTGCACGGCTCTGTATCAGATGATCAGAGAAGTGGACACATTCCCCATCCCTAACCCAGAAACTATGGTTAATTGATATCCTCTTGCAAATTAAAATTAACTTTTCCTCAAGGTAGTCTCCAGGGGGAAGCAAACAATTCTTTTTTTTATTTTATTTATTTATTTATTTATTTATTTATTTATTTATTTTTAGCAAACAGTTCTTAAGGGTAGGCTGCATGCCCAGCAACAAATGGCCACCGAAAACAAACTCAACAGCATCTTTGGAGGGTGATTCTCTCATAATGTCATGTTAGGCTTTTTTATTTCATTGATTTTCTCTTTTTTAATATTTAATTTAAATTTATTTTTTTGTATATTTTTAATTTCATTTTTAACCTACTGAAATTACGATTTTCAGTTTTTGTATTTTTATGTGAGATTAAAAAGTAGTTGGTCTCTGAATCTATAACTGTTTCTTGTGCCTTTTTTTGGGGCATTTTTCCTTCTGTGTGTTTGGTGTTTGTTTTGTCCAGATGTGTTTAGTCTTGTTCTATCTTTGCATATTTCATTATAATATAATCCCTTAGAAGTCTGTTTTTTTTCCTAATGTGGAACCGAATGGGGGTAGATCTGGATGAATTGGGAGGTGGAGAAGAGAGAGTGGAAACCATTATAAGGAAATATGAAAAAAATCTATTTTCAATAAAAGGAAAAAAAGAAAAAACTTGATATTCAATATTTGATTGGTAAATAACAGTCCTTTCAAAGTATATCAAGAACTGATAAGGTGGAGATAGGCAAGGCAAATAGAATCATACTTTCATTAGCCAACTAAAGTAAATGGGCTTTTCCCCAGTGCCTTGCCACCTCTGTGAGGGCTTAAAGAGAAATGAAACCCTGATTCTGAAAATCATTACATGACAATTGTGCAATCTTAGAAATCAGAACGGAATTGACATGAGTGCAGCATTCCCTAATCAGCTCCTAATCCGCATGAAAAGAGTCTTCTTCTTCTTCTTCTTCTTCTTCTTCTTCTTCTTCTTCTTCTTC
>JABTXL010002926.1:3735239-3769477 GCA_025134845.1 Neodon shergylaensis | reverse complement strand
CCTTCCTTCCTTCCTTCCTTCCTTCCTTCCTTCCTTCCTTCCTTCCTCTTCTTCCTCCCTCTTCTTCCTCCCTCTTCCTCCTCCTCCCCCTCCTCCTCTTCCTCCTCTTCCTCCTCATCTTCCTCTTCCTCCTTCTCTTCCTCCTCCTCGTTATTCTTCTTCTTTTGGTTTTTTTGAGACAGGGTTTGTCTGTGTAACAGCCCTAGCTATCCTGGAACTAGCTCTGTAGACCAGACTGGCCTCAGACTCACAGAGATCTGCCTGCCTCTGCCTCCCAAATTCTGGGATTAAAAGCATACAAACCACTGCCCAGCTAAGGCTACTTCTTGCGAAGGACCGGCTCCATGAGTTTCTCATGCTGATTTCACCACACACTGATAATTTTGCACATTGAAAATCAAGTCCAGATTATTTAAATCATGACAATCATATTCTTTCATCTGTACAAATAAGCTAATCAATTGTACTTCTAAGTCCTTTCAAAACATTACCATAGCAATTTTCAGTTTTACCATGTTTAAGTAAATGTGGTTCAATGAAGAAAGTAAACCTCAAACAACGTACTTATTGACAGAATTTTCCTCTTGCTATTTCCTTAAATCATTCTGGAATTATCATTCAACCAAGAATATGGAAACTTTATTCCTGAAATTATTTTCTTGCTCCCTGACTTATTACAAATCTTATATTACCTGAATTTAATGACTACTGGGAATTGTATATATTTGGAGGCATAGCAAAGCTTGGGTGTTAAAAAGTTAAGCATAGGAAAGAGATGCAGTATTTAAACATGCTTAGTTAAATATAAGAAATCCCGAGTGATCGTGACCCGTTTAACATGCTTTGAGAGTATTCTTACAAATCTTCCCTCCTTTTCATGATCCGAATGAAAAATTTTCATTTTGGTCCTGAAAGCTTTCCAGTCTTGTTTGTTTGGAAACCCCTTGAACTTAGATCCATTTAACTGGGATCCCTGATTAAGAAAAACACTCTAGAGTATAGACTCCTGAGGCTGAGCAAACACTGAGAATAGAAGCAAGAGTGAGCTTAAAAGAGAGTTGAAAAACTTCAGACATGGGATTTTCCTCACCACCTCATCTGCAACAAACACAGAACATCACAAATCGATCAGAGTCACCATTTTTGGGCTATTGTTCTAGATGCTCTGTTGGGAAACCAGTTACTGAAGTCCAGAGCCTCCCACAGTTTCTCATTCTCTACCAGTGGGTCGCTGTGTTAATCATTATCCTTCCTGCAGAATTATCAGCCACAAATGGGAGACTATATCATACCCCTTTCCCTGAAAAGATCAGAGACCATTGTGAAGGGAGGTGGGAGATGTAAGAGCCAGAGATGGTGGATGGCCATAAGAAAATGGTGTTTTCTGATCACACCCGGGCAGTGTGCGTATATGAATCCACTGCTGTTGTGATACCATGAATAAGACCTGTACAAGCTCAACCTGGGCAAACTTCTCAGCATGCAAAGGGGAAACAGTCATGAAGTCCTATCTCTAAATCAGGAGCTACAACCAGCACTGAAAGATGCCAAGAAAGTAAGACTCCCTTTTCTTTAGGGGTATGACTCCTGGTAGATTGACTACAGTCCAGTTAAAGGACACATTCAAAAAATGGAATTGATAGGTTAAACAAAAACAACCTCCTCCAAACCAGCCACGAAGCTGAGTGATATGGAAGGAGAGTAAATCTAAGAGAAATTGAGGAAGAGGGGGTGAATATGATCAAAATGCATAGCACAAATTTACAAAGAACTATTACAGAAGAGAAAAAAAACTCACATTTTGAGATACTCCAATGGTATTAATGTACATGAACATGCAAAACTATCAAAAGATTGTCTTCTTTATGAATATACATACTCATTTGGAATACGCAAGACATTTTTAAGTGAAAAAGAAACCACTATATGTAGTTTATATTTTCAAAAACTAGAATATTATGAAAAATAAAAAAATGAGTCAAAGATGAAATGAGTGAATGAATATTTGAAGTAACTATACACTACAATTGAGATATTCTCATTTTAATATTTTTGTAACTTCCCAGATATTTCAAATTCTGCGTTAATTGTAGATTCAAATGAATTGTAAGAAATAAAATGGAGAGGTCCCATTTATCCAATTTCCACCCATGGTAATCACTTGAGAAACTATAGTTCAACATCAAAATAGGTCACTGATATTAATCCAGGGCATTTACAGGATTTCAAGGACCCTTCTTTTCATTGTTTAGAGGTATGCTACTGTGCTATCCCTTTGTAAGTCTTTACAGCCCTAATCTGCCCTCCTCTTCTATAGTTTGTCTTCTCATATATGATTCACGGATGGAGGCAGTCAGCATGTAACCTAGGGGACTGGCTTTTATTCACTTTGCCTGATTCTCTGGAGAGTCACAGGGACTGTTGTGTGTGTCACACCTTGAGCGGTTGTTTCTTAGTGTCTTATGGTATGGACACACAAGCGTTTCTTAAACCAGCTGTCTAACAAATGTCAGACACAGTTTTGCTGTTGAGGGACATCTGCATCATATCCAGTTTGAGGCTGTTAAGGAACCTTGCTGGGAATATGTAGATGGTTTCTAAAATTTTAGAAGCTAAGTGCTCAGAAGTACAACTACTAGATAATACAGAAATTACATGCTTAGCCTTCTAAGAAAAAAATTTACATTGGTAATATTTTTTCTTACATATTGTTAGATTCTAGTTGCATTTTATTTTTATTTATTTTTTTTTAAATGAAAAGATTTTTATTGAAACAGTTGCATCAGACAATCTGTAAAAGCGTAAATTATGGAGTGACATTTTTAGGTATTAGAACGTGTGTTGTATAGATCAGAGTAAACATAATCAGGGTTGGTTTGCCAACAACTGTTTTTAATATGTAGTATTTTTTTTAAAAAAGCCTGAGTTATTTTTGAACATTCAGTCTCAATTTAGGAGCTAGTAAATGTCATCCTGTTAGCATCGGCTATTACTTAGTGAGAGGTATCCAAGACTTCAAAGGTGTGACACTTGACGCAATTCCCTATGGACAGCTCTGAGTCACATTTTTTATAAGTGGTTTCATTACACAGTGAGCTTTTACAACTGGAACTTGTCCTTCACTTAAAAACCACATTTTGCTCCATATCTACAGAAAAACCCTGTTTCGAAAAACAAAAACAAACAAACAAACAAAATTTCACATTTTCATAGACAGCATTGATTTTCTGGAAATGTAAACATCCACATGCATTGGCTAAATTCTACCTGTTCCATCCTCATGTATCCTCCTCCACGCATCTAGTTGCATCTTAAAAAAGGATTCTCATGTCCTTAGTATTGAATAGAGATGGCATTTGATCTTCTGGTTTGGGTCTCTGATTTATATGACACATGCCTTGGATCATCCATTTCATCTTCCAGTTTTGGAAAATATTGCATAAAATGGTTTTTGATTCCCTTTCAAATGTTTGGTAGGGATTTACAAGAAAACCACTGAAGTACTACAGCTGACATTTCTGCTCTTTTGGCAAAAGAGTGGGATGCAACCACAGCTCTGAGTTATTACACCAGCTCCTGGACTTGGAGCCCTGTGCAAATTAACTAGCATCCTAATAGTTTCTTCATCTTTCAAGCGAGAGAAATAATACTGTAAATAACAAAATGTAGTTCAGGAAACAAAACTATATCAGCCATTTGAAGAGTGTGGGACTAGTATGTAGACAGCTAACTATGACAACGCTAACTGTATTTCCCCAGTGATGCACAAGGAGAAACTGGCAGCAACATGTGACAAACATGACTAGCCAGAACATGGTATGTTAGTGGCATAACAGGGCATGGCTTTAAATATTGTAGAATGCATTGGTAACTTAAATGAACCTAAGTAGAAAGGCTTAGTGTTTTGCGCCATGTGGAAATCTTTACTTTGTACAGGTTAAAATGCTTACGCTAATTTATTATTATTCAGCTTTACAGTCATGACCCCAAATATACCATGGTGAATCGCCTTTCTGAGAAAATGGCCCAGCATGGGGGACTATTGAAAATCATTATTACTGTTGTACTCTAAAATGCATGTTATTTATCCTACAAACTAACTTAGGAGCTATCTCCCCCTCTTTTCTTTCTCCCTCTCTTGTTCTCTCTTTCTCTCCTGATCAGAAGGGAATGGAGTAGCAGCTATGTTACACAGCTATCATTGGACACCAAAGTAAAATGCATATGGCTACTAACTGCTTCTAAGCCGCAGGCCACACCCAATTTGCGCTTTCCCCTTTTAACTGCAGCCCAGTCTGCAAGGGTGGATTTCAGGATCAAATCCATTTCTAACTCCAACTTCCAGCTTTGGTTCATTCTTTAACAAAGCAAACTCTATTAAAAAAATGGAATGATTGTGCAGAAAGTTTATTATTACGAGAAAAGGTGCCTCAAGGAGGAAAATAAATTATAATATCCAATACAAAACGGATGCAGAAAGAACCAGGGAATTTTGGCTTTTCTAATTGGATACTTAGAGAGAAGGGCCACTTGGGACCAGTATAGCTAATTAATGGAACATTGGCAGATTATTAAATGGCTTTCACAGTTTGAGCTCAATTAATACAATCTTGAACCAAATGTGGGATCCCCTTGATTTCAGCATACGCTCTCTTCATGATTTCCACTCTGGCAGAGTAGACAGCAGAGGACAGATGGCAAGAGGACGTGTCGGAGTAAAGGATGGGAGTTACTGGCGATGATCATTATTACAGTTCATAACTGTGGACGCTAGGTAGCAGTTGTGTGGTGGTTTCACTGCAGCAGTGGAGAAATGGCTTAACTGAAGCGTTGATGGACTATGACAATGAGCTACAAGTATTTTAAATGGGTGTTTAAACATCAATTTTTGCTCTTAGATGGTACAACTAAAATCATTAGCAAAATTTTTATGATTAATCTCTCAAATTCTTCCTTTTTCCTGATAAAATATTATATATTATAGAGTTGTTTTTCCTGGGACAAAGAGGATTACATATATTCCTTTCATCCGTGATTAAGACACTGGGTGTGCAAAGAAGGTCACTTAAGTTCATGGCAGCTGAACCCAGGTGAAGAATAAAGAGTGGTTTGCTAGGATGTGTTCCTGCAGTATGCTCAAGGACACTATGGCTTTTGATAACAACACCCTATGCTTGTAATGCAGCCCTTGGAGAAACACACAAATTTCACTTAGGGTTACTTCAACAACATGATTTAAGTGGCCCTTCTTTAAAAGTGTTTACTCAGAATTACATAGAATTGAATAACAAAAGATAACAAGGTCCTTATTCCAATGCAGTTAATTTTTCATGAGAATTTTGAGTAAAATTGAGTAAAAACTTTGTTCTGTGAGATCAAACCTCAGTAAGGTTAACTTACTAAGTCAAGACACATACTCTGTTGTGAATTTTATGTTAGATTCAAAAGTTTTATAAAAATTCATTCCTCTTTTGTACTCCACTAGAATGCCATTCACACAAAGCAGTTTCATTGTTTAATACCATTCATTCATGTCTCTTATAAGGCTAAGTTTCATTTTCCAATAGAGCATCTCATCTTTTGGCTTGGGTATCTAGCCAAGAAAGACAATGCCAGGAGTCCAGCATATGGCCCCGCTCTCCCAGGGACATCTACTCTCACATCACCTTTTAAATGTGATTATGAACATTTAAGGTAGTGAACATTGCTGAGAAGAACCTGAACTTCCATTTTCATTGTCTCTAGAACCAGTCACAGTCAGTCTTCTTTGGCCCTTAAACTTCATGGATTAAAAAAAGAATTAGAACAACCACAATTCTATTTTTGATGCCAAATCAAGTCTGAGTCAAACTCTAATGACATCTTGAGGTGGAGGGATAAAGATACACCAGAGAAGATAAATTTTAAGATATATTTAAAACAGAAATTTAAAGGTTACTTGTAATAGAATCACGTTAGTTCTCCAATAATGTAAATGAACTAGAGTTGGAATTACTCAAGTAATTTTTGCAGCAAGGGGACATGACTCTTGTTCCTAAAAGGAACATGACTGACTAACATCTGTCTTATCCAAGGATTATTCTCAGAGTATTTTTACACGAGAGTGCACTAATCTTTCCTACTAAATGGTTATAAATATATTCTCCTATTCACAATGGAATATACATCAGTCATATTTTTAAATCATAAAAAACATAGATTTATAAAATGAAAAGAAGGAACTCCCAAGAGTGGGGGGGGGCACCAAGACAGAATTAGCCACTCCCACGTTTGAGAGTTTCAATTCAATGTATAGGAATTCACTCAGATGACAATAAATTTTTGTGACCCCTCCTTCCAGACCAAGAATGTCTGGAAGGGCACCATTTGTGTCCTCCACCAACTCAGGCTTGGATGGGGCCAGCAGTTGTTGGGGATTGTGACTCCACCAGAGGAGAGGTCCACTGGGAGTTTAAACATGCTCAAGTGCATATATGAACAACAAAGGGGAACTGGTATCTTTTTCTTCTTTTGAGAAGAGTGGGGAGTGGATCCGGGAGGACTGGGAAGGAACATGATTGGGGTACATTAGGTGAAATTTCCAAATAATTAGTAAAAACATTAAGTTAATAAAAGAATAAATTAATTTAAAAATTTTGACCAGAGAAATTATATTAAATATAAGCTCCAATTTTCATCCAGAAAAAGGATAGCTTTATATAACAATATATAAATATTTTCCAGTAATAAATTGAATTTTATATGTTGTATTTTACCTAAAACATACATATGAGATGAACAAAGAACTAAAATACAACTTTAGGAATCAAAATACATTTGATTATTTACTTTGGTTTTACTTTAATAACAAATATTAAAATGACTTTGGAAGTATATTTCACCTATAAAATCAAAACTCCCTTCATTCTTAATATCTATATTACTAAGGTTCAGTGGATTTAGGCATAAACTGAAATAAATAAATGTAGATAATAAGTAAATGAAATGAGTAAAGTAACCAAATAAAATCAACATATCTGACATTAGCTGATATGACTGCACAACCAAGAAAGAGGATTATAAGACTTAGGAGCAACCATAATCATTTGTGTATTTTCTGATCTGCAACTTTGAGCAAATAAAGGACAAACAACATGCTTGAAAAACTGTAAAATGTGCAAAAACTCATAATTTTACAAACCTCATTAAGTGCACACCACATGGGCAGTCTGACTAATCTTAAATGCTATTTCTTATTTGAATCATTATTCTTCTGATTATTTCTGGCAGGGAGAGAAAGGGTTTATGACAGTTTACACCTCTGATCACACTCCATCCCTTAGGGAAAGGAAGAACAGAGAGAGAAGAGAGAGCAGACATCTGGAAACAAGAACTCAAGCAGAAGCCATGGAGACACACAGCTTTCTGCCTTGCTCCTCCTAACTTGCTCAGTCTGCTGCTTCCTACCCAGAGTTATCACTACCCACAATGGGTTGGTCCCTCCTATATCAATTATATTCATCATGAAAATGCCCTACAGACCTGTCTATAGGCAAATATTATATAAGTGTTTTCTTAACTGAAATTCACTCTTTATAGATAACTCTACCTTATGTCCAGTTGACAAAAAACTAACAAGGACATATTGAATGCTATCAACTCTAGAGCACTATGGTGAGTTCTTGGGGGAAAAGACTAAAAACAAAATGATAAACATAAAAATTAGCAAAATAACTTCCATCCTCAAGAAAGTCTATATGAGTGACAAGAGGGGCACAGGAGATTGCCACATAACTTCAGAGATGTTGGAGGAATGTCTATGAAAGCATTGACAGAACAGGGGATGGCCCAGTGCTCACTGCATGAAGAGTACACTTGGAATCGTGCAGATGTGGAAGAAAGCACCGAGGTGAATGGCCATCACAAGGCTGGCATGTAAAACAGAAACGCTATATCTGATCTTCCTGGGAACTTTATGGAAATAAAAGTTCTTAACCTAAGGCAATAAGCTCAAGGATTTTAAAGTCTGAGCAGGCAAACTCATTAGTGTACCTGCCACTAGCTTCATTTTTAAGCCTTCCTCCCTTGTCTTTTCCTTTGAGAAACCACTGGGACAGAGAGTCAACATGCTATTTACATTTGTATCACAGAAATCCCTGCTAAGAACTGTTGGTATTTTGAAGAAAACAAATAAAATAAAAAGCCTATGGAATCACTGTATTATACTACATATCAAGTTATCATTGAGCTTTCTTTTCTATTTGAAAGTGAATACAAATTCACTTCTATTCCAGGTTGAGAAAGTCCCAAAAGGCTTTAGTTCTAGTAGATTTAGGGGATTGAAGGAAGAACGCTATGTGTGATGCATCAGTAATAATATTCTTTGATAAAATATATTCTCAATATTTGGAAAGGGATTCTTCTGATATTTTAATTTTACTTTTTTTTACCCTCTTTCCAGACAAATATGCAAATTCATTACTGGTTGGAGAAAAGCAGGGACTTTGGATTCTGGAAGATTTGCAATTGAACCCTACCTCTGCTACTTAGTAATATCAAGGAATTTATTCAAAATATTTGGCATTCAACTAACAAGGTAGTGTTACATCCTAAAATAGCTTAAATTGCAATTCTTAAAATGTTTTTCATGTGTAAAGCAGTAAAATTTGGATAAATTAATGTTACATCTATTAATTTATTTTTTCTAGCTGAAGTATTCAGTCTTGCTTAGTTAAGTTAAAAGCGCCCTGTTTCCAGTTCTCTTTGGCTTAACGGCTGTAGTGCAGACTAAACGACATTCGCTGGAAGGAGATTTCCTTACTCTAATAGTTTGTGACCACAGTGACATTTGCTCTACTGAGAAATTCCAGTGATACAAGTCTAGCCACATGAAATGTTGGCCCTCCTAATTGGATCATTGACTACTAAACTCAATACATTATCCCCAAATTCTTTAAGATTCTCTGTACACAAACATAATTTTGAATTGAAATTTGAAGCATCAACAGAGACAAGTCTTCATAAGTGGCAACCACTGATGGACACTGGTTAGCTGACGTGTGTAGAAGGAAGGATAGTGTGAATAACAAGAGCTTCACTTTTGTTATAAGAAACTGATGTATCAGTGCCCAGTGCCACAATTGGCTGAAATTTCTGTCTATTAAGAATAAATCCTCAAAAATTAATTTTTCCAAGAAGGAGGTATCTCATACTATACAGAAAAAAATCTAAATTTTATATCAGGGTCATACTCCCAAGGAACCCATAAAGGTTCTACAGCTGAGAACCTTTAGTAGCTTCCCTGAGACCAGCTATACTCAGATGAGCCCACACATCTTCCTGAGGAAAGAATGTCACTGCTTCTTTCTGTGTCTCACAGACAAAAGGACATGTGGATTGAATGGAGCTAACTCGGGGCTTTGCAATAATTCAGAGAACTGAAACTGGCACTCTAAGAACTGAGACAAAGTTCTGCTGGACTTGAACAATGTTCTGTGCTTTATAAATGCAACCTCAGCACATTTCAGTAGAATTTTGCTAAGCACTGAAAGTGGGTAATTATTTACCCCCAAGTACACAATAGATAGCCTCTTCTATAACGCATCTAAGAGATAAGTAGCATTTCTTATTTTGTAAAGTAAAAAAGTAAATTGAAAGATGAGATTTACTTTTTCCTAAGCCTCAGAATTTATTAATTAACATACCAAAAAGGACATAAACTGAAATAAAACTTTAAAATTATTTTAATGTTTATATAAAAAGTCATCATAACAAAAATTCTTTGTTATTAAACTGTTAGATATAGATAAAACAATGTAAGAAAAATTATACTAATGAAAAAAAATTAAGTGTTATTTGGATTTGAAAATGAGTGAAATGGTCATTTTCTCAGGGAGTATCTGTATTGTCGACTAACCAGGACCATGATGATTCTGTTTCTTTTCCCAGAATTGCCTGTCCTGTCTTCCTGTATCCACACAGCCAGCCCTCCTCGTGGCTCTCTGCTGAACCATCTTATGTAGAAGAGGCTTTGATGAGTCACATTATTCCCATAGAATTTAATCATTTACTTCCTTCCAAAAACCTGTCTATGTCGAGGTTTGAGGCAGCAGGGCAGCATATCATGAGGTCCAATAGAGGCAGGCTGGTCACATAACTAATCACAGAGATACTGAAACTCTTATGTTTTGAAATTAGTAACTTTATTCTGTTCTTACTGTATTTCTGCTGCAAGACACATAGGATTCATAATAACCTAGTGAAGGAGTAAAGTGCTTGGTGCCCAGAATTCAAAAATCACATGACAAAATTTGAACAATGAAATACTTTTAGAAGTCATCTCCTTCCCCTTAATCTGGTAGCAAATCTTCTTCTTGTTTGATTTAAAGAAAACAGATCACATATGTGCAATTCACTGTTATTCAAAGTTTACAAGACAGAAAACTATGAGAGTGTATCATCTTAATCTCCCCATGTTTAACATGGCAAAGAACACCTAAATTTTTTTCCTTTCAAAATATGAATTTCAATTAAATGTTAGTCAGTTTCTAACTTTGCCAAACCAAAGTAGACTTTTCAGTCAATGTTTTATCTCATTACTAAATTATCACAGGAAACAAAATGATTATCAAAACATTAAAATATTTTAAATTGTTCTACTTAAGAAAAAACAAATCATAAAAGCAACTCTTTGTAATTTTTGTTATACAATCAAACTTAGTCATTGTACTAATACTTTAAATGTGTTTCATAAAGGAAGATGGGAGGACTGTAGGAGCCAGAGGGTCAAGGGCATCACAAGAAAACAGAATCTACTAACCTGGGTTCTTAGGAGCTCACAGAGACTGAACCAACAAACAGGGAGTCTGCATGGGACTGACCTAGGCCTCTGCATATATGTGACAGTTGTGTATTTGGTACCCTTGTGGGTCTTCTAACAGTGGGAGAAGGGATTCTGTTGTCTGCTTTTGGTACCTTTTCCTCCTATCGGATTGCATAGTCCAGCCTTAATAGGAGAAGAGGTATCTAGGCTCACAACAGCTTGAAAGACCATAGCTGGTTGATATCTATGGGAGGCCTGTCCTTTTCTGAAGAGAAATAGAGGAGGAGCGGGGAATGGAGGAAGGGAAAGTGTGGTCCGGATGTAAAACAATGAATGAATAAACAAATAAATGAAGGAAATCTTACTTCAGTCAAGGAAGTTACCTATATTATTACAGTTTCAGGAATAACATTAACTTCTTCTTCCAAGACTCTCATAAGGAATTATGACCTTTGGCCCAGGATTATTTTATAAAATGACAATATTTTATACACTAAGTGAAAATTTGAGAACCCTTTGATTTATAATTATTCACTTTCTCAATTACATGTTCTAAAAAACAAAGTTATTTAATTTTTTTAAAAAGTCACATTATTTGGGAATGTCCTGAAACAATGTTAATTTTAGAAAGATAAAAGAAGACATAAAATAACCACAGTTGACTCCATTAAGAAGAGTAAGTAAGGTTAATAAATTCAAAATATATTTTAGCTACTTAAATATACACATGTACCTCATTTTATCTTTATTCTACTTTTGAATAATTCCACACACCAGACTCTTTTTTTTTTTAAGATTTATTTATTTATTATGTATACCCACACACCAGAAAAGGGCACCAGATCTCATTACAGATGGTTGTGAGCCATCATGTGGTTGCTGAGAATTGAACTCATGACCTCTGGAAGAGCAGTCAGTGCTCTTAACCACTGAGCCATCTCTCCAGCCCCACACACCAGACTCTTAACTAACGTATTTATAATATGAAAACTTATTCAAAACTTACCTAATATAACTTTAATTTAACATCATTAATGAAATAAATATCATGTCTAAATACCTATCACCTACTTATAGAAGCAACCAAACACTTGAAATACATATTTCATTACCAAGCAAAAGGACCTTGCTTAATTAACTGAAAAAATATTCACATACTTTTTTTTTTTTGAATTCAGAAAAAAATTCGATTAGGGAAACAGAGGGACATCTATGTATCTCGATTTTTCAGGACATTATTATTATTATTTTGTTGAACTACTATTTTAAGATCAAAGAGATGTGGGGTTGTATCATGGATCAAAATGAAAACCTAGAAAAATGTTTCTCTGTTTTAGGATTGCATCCATACTTCTCAACATCGTGAAAAGTTTCTAGAAAAACTCAACAACACCTGCCAGTTGGTTGGATAAATACAGAGTAAACAAATGGATCAGCAAGAGGCAGAATTCGAAATCGGAGTTTTTGTGATTCTAATCCTACTGTTATACAAATCTTGCAATAAATCATCACTGTTACACAACAATTTTCAAGAAACACAGAATGATTACCAAGGGTGAGTTTAATAGGATAAGATACAATAGTAGCCCAAGAAAGTATTTAAAGAGTTCATGGTCTGACATTTTTTTTTGTTGTTGTTGTTATTGTTGGTTTTTCGAGACAAGGTTTCTCTGTAGCTTTGGAGTCTGTCCTGGAAATAGCTCTTGTAGGTCTGACCATACTTAAAAGCAAAGCATTACTCACAAAAGTTTAACTCAGTCATGGAATATACAGAAAATAATACCTTCAAATATATTTCTTAAAATCTGATTTTTTTTTTCAAAACAGGTTTTCTCTGTATATATTTCTATGTGTCCTGGGACTTGCTCTGTAGATCAGACTGGTCTTGAACTCAGAGAGATCCACCAACCCCTGCCTCCCAATTGCTGGTATTAAAGGTGTGCACTACCACTACCCAGCATAGTCTCAATTTTCAATGCATTTGCTGAGTAAAAACATATGATACAAATACAAAGGCTAATTCCCATGTTAATGAAGATTTGTGTTGAAAGCAGAAGAACATATTAGCTATTTACATACATTTAATGAAGGCACCTGATTTCTGAATTTTGGCAAATTTTTATTAGTGTATTTTTTATTATTTAAAATGTTTTTAAAGGATTGTAAGAGCCAAAGGGGTTGAGAAAATCTCAATAAAACAGCTCACAGAATCAACTAAGCAGGGCTCACAGGGGTTCACAGATTCTGAAGCCACAATCATGGAGACTGTATGACTCTGAACTTGGTCCTTTGCATATATGTAATGGCTGCGTAGCTAGACATTTTTGTGGGACTCCTAGCCATGGGAGCCGGGGCTGTCTCTAATTCCTTTGCCTGCTCTTGAGATCCTTTTCCTCCTACTGGATTGTCTTGCCCAGCCTTGATATGAAGGTCTGATGGAGGAAGGTCATTGGTAATAAACAAACTGCCTTGGCCCATCTGATAGGGCAGAATTTAGATAGGCAGAGTAAACAGAACAGAATGCTGGGAGGAAGAGGAAGTGAGCTCAGACTCGACAGCTCTGCTCTCTGGAGAGACGCCATGCTCCCCTCTCCCGGGCAGACACGATAGCTCTGCTCTCTGAGGCAGATGCATGAAGCTCAGACCCAGGATGGACGTAGGCTAGAATCTTTCCTGGTAAGACTGATGCTACACAGATTATTAGAGATGGGTTGATCGGGATATGAGAATTAGCCTGTAAGGGCTAGAGCTAATGGGCCAAGCAGTGCTTAAAAGAATACAGTGTCCGTGTAATTATTAATTATTTTGGTGCTGGGGACGCAGCCCCGCCGCTCCTATTACAACAAAGGTCTGTGCCTAGTCTTATTGTAACATGCTATGTATGATATAAACATATCATACATATTTGGTTGATATCCCTGGGAGGTCTGCTCTTTTCTGAAGGGAAATGGAGAAGGTGTATATCTAGGGGAGAGGGGAGGTGGTAGTAGTCGGGGACTAAGCGAAACAAATAATTAAATAAAATCATTAAAATTATAATCAACTAATAATTATAAAAATAATTAAAAATAAAACAATTTTCTAAATTTAAATATATTTTGTTCATTTCTTCCCCTCCTCCAAGTTCCTCCAGATCCTCTCCTTCTCCCTACCGACCCAACTTTAAGTTCTTGCTCGAAAAGCAAACCATAATCCAATACAACAACAACAAAAATACATAAAACCTGGAAAACAAAATGCAACATATCCTAAAAAGAAAAAAAAGGAAAAATATAACCAAATAAAAACACATTCATATGTACACACACACACATGCACATGGATGCAAACTGTGGAATCCATTATTTTCAAGCAAACAATTCCAGTGATTTAACTATACATTTCATAGGAAGGTTACAAGTTTGAAATGAGAGCATCAGTTAAAAAATAGAGTGCTAAGCATCTTTATGTCTCCACTACTCAGAGTGTAAGGGGGAGATCCCCTGTGGTGACCCACAGAAATTGGTCTGCTCCACTTCACAATTGCTTGAGTGTATTTTTGATAAGCAGAGGAACTGGGGTGGAGCAGAAACAAATGCAGAGATTTTTATAGTTTGTAGAGAATGCTAATATTCTGCTCTCTCCCCCCGCTCTGGTGGCATAGCCACCACCGCCTCCAGACTGCCCCAGGACTTGAGGAAGCAAAGATGTGGTCTCATCTAAGCCACAGCTGTTACCGCTGCTGAGTAGGCAGGGCAATGAAAGAAGCATGAACACACGGTCTGGCCATGTTCCCCAGTTCTTGGCAGGACTGCCAAGAGGTGGAGAATGCAGGTAGTTGCCCTAACCAGACAGCTGCAGACGATAGCCTCGGGAAAGCTAATGTAGTATGTAAAGCTGCTTTAAAGCCTTTTAGAAAGACAACATCTCCTATTATATTTAGATTTGTTCAGATATTGACTCCTCACAGACACTGGGACTAGCTGCAGCTGCTGCCTTACAGGAAAAGACAGTTAAAGATGTTCTCTCCCAACAGAGAAATCAAGGCTATGACTCACTCACCTAATGAAGTTTCTGTGGTAGAAGACAGACCAGAGAGAGGCTTGCACAATTTATTTTATTTCCTAAGGTGCAAACTAGAAATCAAGTTAAGGGAGGAGAGACTGGATTTGGTTCATCGGATGCCTATTGACTACAAGTCATAGGTCCGCAGCAACCAGAACTCACTTTGCTTATAGATGGGAAACGTTTTTCTGGTCTTCTGGATATCTGTGCAGATATTTCTGCTATGACTGCCAGTCAATGGCCTCCAAGTGGCCTAAAATGGAGACTATTACACAGTTACAATCTCAAGATCCTGAGCAAAGTAGCAATGAGCTTTACTGGAGAGATGGAGAGGGTCATGAAAGAACTTGTTGGCTATACATTGTTCCTCAATTATCTATAAATTTGTGGGGCTGAGACATGACCTGAATACGGGCATATTTATATTCCCCTCCCACAGTTATTGCTACTCAGATGTTCTAGCAAGGGTTGTTACCCAATCAAGAGCTGGGCAAGGAGAATGAGGGAAGGATTGATCCTATTATACCTAGCAAGAGGCCTCCCAGGACAGGAATAGAGTATTTTTAGGAGAAGTCATTGAAAAGCCTGCACTCCATGCAGTCCCAATTATTTGAAAAAGTGGCAAGCCTGTTTGGGTTGATAAGTAGCTTTTAGCAGAGAAGATGCAGGAATCCTCCTAATTCTGTGACTACAAGTTTTAAGATAGGAAAGCGAGAATATTGAAAATGGCGTGGCTCTGCCTGGCTAAGTTCCTAGTCAGTCAAGCCTGTGGTCTCAAAGTGGCTGCACTGGCAGGCACCTGGGAGCCTGTGCCACAGTTAAGCGTGCCAGCTGCTGCCACTGCTAGCCTGTGGTGGGACTACCGAACTGTGGAAAGCATGGTCTGCATCCCACTCAGGCACAGCAGGCAATGAGGGACCCGGCCCTAGGTCTCCAGCAGGATGGTCAAGTTGCAGAGAGTGGAGCACACCTCTGCTCCACCCCGCCAAGTGTCTGTGAAATGCAAATGAGCAAATTGAGCCTGTCAGCTACTGAGAGCTCTGGTAGCTTGGATTAGAAATATAGCTTACAAACTTTAAATGATTTCAGAAGTTATTTGGGAAATATCCAGTGGTTATGGTCCTATTTACAGTTACTTACAGGAGACCTTGAGCCACTAAATAAAATTCTTAAGAAGAGCAATGACCCAAATTCCACTAGACACCTTACAGATACTGTTTGACAGGAACAGGCATGTGAAATATGTAATACAGAAAGCAGGTACAGTATATTAATGATGATTAACTTTGGAAAGCATGTATATTTGCTATAAAATTTAATTAATCGCTTTATCTCAGATTGAGTTTGCTCAGTGATCACATGCTTTACATCATCAAAATGGTAAAAATTTAAGGAAACAATTTGGACTAACAAGAGAGATTGCTTGTCAGATTGTTAAGCAATGTGATATATGCCCACAATCTTTACTTGTACCTCATCAGGAAGTAAATCCTCAAGGCCTGCTTCCTAATCATTTATGGCAAGTGGATATTACTCATATTGCAGAGTTTGGCAAATTAAGATATGTGCATGTGACAATCAATACATATTCAGATTTCTTAATGCAGACTGGAGAAGCCATTAAGCATGTGATAACTCATTGCTTAGAGTGTTTTTCATATATGGGAATCTTTAAAATTGTAAATACGGATAATGGAGACAGAGATGTTAGTAAACCATTTCAGCAATTTTGCTTCCAGTGGAAAATTGAACATAAAATAGGCATTCCTTATAATCCTCAAGGACAAAGAATTGTGGAGCATGCCCATGGCTCCTTGAAAACTCAACTTCAAAAGATAAAAATGGGGGAAATATACACTCAGTTGCTACATAATGCCTTAAACTATGCCCTTTTTACTCCAAACTTCTTGAATGTGGTTACTCAGGAGCAATCTGCCACAGATAGATTTTGGCATGATGGTACCAGGGCTACCTTTGCTAAAGCAAAATGGAAACACTCTTACACTGAAGTATGGAAAGGACCCAACCATGTTTTATTATGGTGTTAAGGGTTTGTCTGTATGTTCTCACAGGAGGATGGTGAAGCATTATGGCTTCTGGGACATCTGGTCCAGTGTGCCAGCCCTGATGACATCATAGTTGCTGGCACCCCCACAGAGTCAGAGTGAGACAGCTGAGCCTGAATTCCTCTTATGTCACCATGCTGCACTCTGAGGAGGCAAGGAAGGTGGTGGTGATGGTTGGTGATTCCCACCTTCTTGGTAGACGTAGTGCACCAACTTGCAGACCTTAGCAAGTTTCACTTACTTTAGACCTGGCCCCAAATGCTGACTGAATATTTGGTAGTTTATCTATACTATATCTTGGGACACAGAACTCATTTTTTGACAGTTTAGTGTTAATTGTTTGCTGAAATAAAGGAGCCAAGAACTGAGACCTTAGGAAATGTCTCCTCTGGAGGAAAGAGACTTGTTAAAGCAATGAAACACTGATATGGAGGTAAAGAATGACAGAAGCCCCTCTTCAGAGATGACGGGGAATAGCATAAAAGTTTTTGTTGCCATTCAGAGACTGGACAGTTCAAACTTATCATTGAAAGTAAAAAACAGCAACAAATTGGACTATATGAGAGAAAAAAGACTCATAGCTCACCAATCACAGAAACCTCTTTCTTTTGATTAAAACAGATTAAGAGAATTGTGATTCCACAAACTGGGTGTTTATTGTTAATTTTCATTCTAGAATTATGGTATTAACTCATTAATATTTGTAACTGATTCAGTTCACTATGAAGATGCTACTGATTAGAAAAAGGTTAGAGCTTATTTGAGAAAAATTTGACATGATAAGTTCCTAGATTTGATATGTTTAACCAGACAAATTTGGATTTTGATGTAGCTAAAAAAAAAACTGTTAAAGACATTCCTAACCAATTTTAAAAGTCCATCCCATCTTGGCCATCCTCAACTCCCTTATTAGGATTGTAGCCATGGGAGCATGTGTACCACAAAGCGTTATCTGCTTGCATATGATTATCCAGTTGCTGGTGAGCTCTCTTGACAGAAAGTTGGCTCAGAGGAGCACTGCACCTAGAGATGCACTCTTCCTTAACCCGTTATTTACAGAGGATGGTAGTCAATGATGGGTAAGACTTCTTTCCCTTCAGGAACCCTAAGGCAGGCTGTACCTGATGCTGATGGAATGTGTGTAGCGATGGGGGGTAAATCTGGAAAGTGGAAGAATGGCACCCAAGCCAGGAAGAGTCATCTGTCCTGTAGCAGAAGCACAGGCTTTAGTAAATGAATTAAAGAGAGAGGTACATGTGGGGGTGTTGTGGGCTTCCGCAGCACCTGAAGAGCAGTGCTAAGCTACACTGTGTTTAGAATTTTCAAGATAACGCTAGTCATAGTCATCAGATACTTCACAAAGTGCTACCATTTTCCAGTTCACATTCAGCTACTCAATAAGGATAGCTGAGGTGATGTTGCTTGGTGTACTATGCAAAAAAAGATGAATAAGAACTTAGTGCCCAATAACCAAGAATATTTAGAAACCCCTGTTCTGAGAAGATGATATTTTTGCCCCATCTGATCTCTCTAGTTGACACTGAAATCCTAGCAAAGAACGTATTTTTTTTCTTTGCTTATTTTTGGACTAAAGATTTGAAAACTTTTTCTTTATAGAAAATTCAGCCTTTAAATCTGAATTAGTAGTGGTCATTGTTTATGAGCAATAAATAAATAATAGTACATAGCTACCCCTCAAATTCACATATATTCACACCTATATCCCAAACCTATTAGAACTGAACTCTGTACCTTGGCATATAGACTAACCTAGTGTTCGCAACACTATTGATGTTCAATTTGCCTCATATAGATCTTTTGTGAATTTACTGAAAGTTTACCTTACTTATCTTTTTGTGTAAGCTAGTAGAGAAAAAATATTTACATAAGAATATAATGGAGTTAGGCAAATAATGCTTTCTGTTCTCCATTGTTAATTTTCAAGTACTGTACCCAAGTAACAGATCCTTCTCTTCTGGTGTCATTGTTGTTATCTAGTCCTTCCATTTTCCTTTATACAACTTTAATAATAATATAATTCATCTTCATAGATATGTGACTTAGTACTTAGTATGAATAAAATATGTTGGCTCCAAGGATGATTTTTTTCAAAGATGTGTTTGCTACCTATGTAAATGATAGCTGCTCATGGTATTAGCAATAACTCTCGATATTCTGGATAGCTAATGATACTGAGGCAAGTTGCTGATGACTGACCACTTTTCCTGAAAAAAAATGGAAAATAATATTTTAATCTAAGATATTTGCAATCTTCATAAAACAGTATTTTCTTGTTTAACATTATATTATAAAATTCAACTTTTCCAAACAGCACTATTATAATTCTAAAAGTTGTAGATCACAGCATCAAAACTTTGAATGGCAATTTTGAAGATGAGTTAAAACTTCCAAATCTGGAGACAGACTATTGGAACTAAATTTTCTATACAAAGTGCTACATTTAACTTGAGAAAGCAGCCACTCCTGTGGGCTCAGTTCCTTCTGTAAAATAAGGACAGTGATAATGCAGCTCAAAAGTCTGTACTTGCAGTGCTGTTACCTGACAGCCGAGAGAGCTTAGCAAATGCCGATGATAGATCGCATATATTACATCACATATATTACATGGTTCCATGCTTTCTTCTTGTGACTGTCTAATTCAGGAAATGGAGATCTCCATAATTTTTTAATGGCTACTTTTCCTACTTAAGGAAATGTTGCAGTAAGCACTAACTAGCTTTTCACCTGTTGAGTCTTTAGTTATGAAAGAATGACATATATTAATCAGATGGTCTTTATGTACATTTTAAAGAAAATATCTATAGTTAACATAAAATGCAGTTACAAAGAGATAATTTTATCACCATTATAGCTGGCACTCAATCATTTGTTTCCCTTAAATATTTTTAAATTTTTCTTTAAAAATGCCCTTGCCAAAGATTCACTTCTCATTTCTTAATAACAAAAATTCTTTTTCCTAGGCAAAATATCTGGTTTTCTGTGTTCTTTCTTTCCATGTTATAACACCCTGACTTTGACATAATTTCTATTCTGATAACATCCAAACCAAATAATTATCCTGAAATATCTTTTGAGAACTAGACTTGAATAACACTACTCCCCCTAAACAGCAACTTCCCATCTTATTAGACATTTCTTCAGTCTTTCCCCCTACCCCAAGTCCTTCTAGATCCCACTTCTATACCCACACAACTCTTAAGAAAACAGCTCACTTAAATTTATAACTGCTGACCCAATATGCCTGGATGAAAACCATGGAGTCTCACTCATTTCCTACTCCCATCCATTCAGTCAACTGATGAACTCTGTCAAGTTCTTCTCTTCATCAGACGTAACTCTACAATCTAGTTTGCAATATAGTGTGGCTAATTTTATAAATTAATTCTCCCATTGAATATGAGTAGAACTCTAAACATTATAGGATATCATGTCATAATTAAGTTACTAATTAGTTTACTTTTGTATAAATCAACACAGTCATCTATTGATTAGATTAACTACAATCTGATGGATTTCATATGAGCAAAATGCTTCCTAATTGGCTCTGAGATGGAAAAAAACATGAGGAAAAGAATTCCAGAAGCCCCAATCTGTAACTCAGTCCTACAACCAAAGCTACTGAGTTCAGATGGAAATTAAACTTTGATTCTTATCCAAAGTCTCTAATCATAGAACCCTCCCAATCTAGGCTTGATTTATGATCTACAAAATAGTGAGTGACTTCATGATGTTTGAAGCTGTTAAATTGGTAAAAATTTGTTTCACAGAAATAAAAAACATAAACTTACAGGGAAATTAAATTATATTTAATTACTTACATTGAATATTAACATTTTAAGGATAAATTACTAATATTACAGTTAAAGTTGAAATGATTTCTTCAAGTTTTATGACATAAGTGTATGGTATCTTCAGCAATAGTGTCTTACCCTCAAGTAATGGCTGGCAACCAAGAGCAATGGCGATAGCTTACACTATTTGGAGTGATCTCACAGACACACTGGGAACAACTAGTACTAACATGGAAGCCTCCTCCCTGCTAACTAGTCTTCAAAGTGTGGAAGGTGCTATGCAGACTGTTGAAAGAGAAAAGTTATCAATGATCCCACCCAGATGCAAATTCTGCAGGTTACAATAAACATTTTGCTGGCAAGATATGTTAAATGTTGCAATGGTGCTTGGAATAATCAATGATCTGACTGCACTTAAGGCCCTTTCAACAGGAGGGAACCCATGCCTGGTGCTGTGACCTTAGCAAAGAACTCATAGCTGGAGAGGCTATTACCCTAGAGGAAAACTTAAATCATTTTCCTAAAATGATACTGTATCTCACTACATTCTACATACTTATCTTTATACTCGTAAGTAGGTTCCCCATACTCCAGATGATCACTGTAAACCTACACAAACAAGGGTATCAAAACTGGATTCAGAGGGATAAATATAAGTAAGTTGGGAGGGGCATGGCAGAAGAGAATCCAGGAGAATTTGGGGGTATGGATATGATCAAAATAAATACCTCTGTAAATTTTCAAAAAATAAATTTTAAAATTGTAAAATATTCAAATGGCCTAATTGTTTATATGTGTAACTCAAATAAGACCTATCCAATCTGTTTACATTTCACTGAGACTAAAAATATACTTTCATTAGTCAATGTTCGCTAGTTTATCCTCAGAACTGAAGCTAGATAAAACAGTTCTGACATGTCAGTATGATTTAGTAAAAATATCGGTATAATAATAAAACCTTCAATCTGAAATTTTTAGAGAGTATTGACATGACTTGTTGACATGTCTGGAAAGAAAATAAACATAAGAGCACATCAGATATGGATTCAGCCATTCATATTTCTCACATCAATGCATTCTTGTTTGTAATCTCTTGTCAGTTTTCTAAGGCTTTTCTAAGTATTTCATGATAAAATTTCTTCCATTAACTCTTTTCAAATCCCTACAGATAACTTGCTCTTTTCATATGTAAAGAATTCATTCATATTAATGACCCAATCATTGAGAAAAGTTCACCATCAAATAAAGATAGAAATAGTGTTGACATCGGGAGTGAAGAAGCATAACAATGACTGTTTCCGTTTACTCAAGGCCCATTTCTTTTTGCCACATTATAAGGTAATCTGAAATACGTTTACAAGCTCAGAGTAAATGTTCCCAACTTGGCATTTAACAACAAAACTTACTTTGTTAGCCAGAACAACTCATCTCAAAAGTGACTCTTCAGTTAGGAAAAAAATAATTTCAATCTTGGCTGTATAGAAAAGAGTGGATCTTGATGCCATATGTCTTCCAGACCTGGCAGCGTTGATTAATAAAGTTAGCAGTGATTTTGCTTTGTCAAGTGCCATAAACTACCTTTCAACATGAATCCATTGGCCAATTCTACAGGATAAGAAATGTGTACCAAAAAAAAAATGGCTAAGCTAAGCTGCTTTTGAAACTCAGGCAATCAGGTACTACAGGTGCCATTGCAATACCTCTGCTACTTTGTTCTTATAACACCACTAAGACCACATCTCTTCCGTGAAGCAGTGACATTATATAAGTTCCAGTCACAACAAAAGGCTTGCTATTCTCAATGCACCCAAATTCAAAATAAGGATCTATTTGAAGAAAGTTTTTGGTAAATACTATATGTATCTTTTCTTTTTGTCCTTTGAAATGCTAGGGATATTAGATTGAAAAGTAGATGAAATATTTGTCTGTAATCAAATCTGAGGTCAATCATTTTTTGTTTTTATTAGACAGCTACAATATCTGTAATGACTATATAGGATTAATTCTTTCTTTTAAGAAGTTCATATTACTACTGTGTGATAATATTCTGGAACAGACAATATCTAACAATCATGGATCTTGTATTCCACTGATACTGAAAGATATTTTAAAAGATAATAAATTTCTAACTTGTGATATTTTTTTAAAATTTTTTTTTTTTTTTTTTTTTTTTTTTTAACATTATTTTTTTTTTTTTGATGTGATTTAATTTTTTTTTTTTATTTTTATTAAAGATTTCTGTCTCTTCCCCACCTCCGCCTCCCCTTTCCCTCCCCCTCCCCCAATCAAGTCCCCCGTCCCTCATATGCCCAAAGAGCAGTCAGGGTTGCCTGCCCTGTGGTAAGTCCAAGGTCCACCCACCTCCATCCAGGTCTAGTAAGGTGATCATCCAAACTGCCTAGGCTCCCACAAAGCCAATAGGTGCAGTAGGAACAAAAACCCATTGCCATTGTTCTTGAGGTCTCAGTAGTCCTCCTTGTCCACTATGTTCAGCAAGACCGGTTTTATCCCAGGCTTTTTCAGACCCAGGCCAGCTGGCCTTGGTGAGTTCCCAATAGAACATCCCCATTGTCTTATTGTGTGGGTGTACCTCTCGCGGTCCTGAGTTCCTTGCTCGTGCTCTCTCTCCTTCTGCTCCTGATTTGGACCTTGAGATTTCAGTCCGGTGCTCCAATGAGGGTCTCTGTCTCTGACTCTGTCTCCTTTCATCGCCTGATGAAGGTTAATATTCAGGAGGATGCCTATATGTTTTTCTTTGGGTTCTCCTTCTTATTTAGCTTCTCTTAGAACCTGAGTTATAGGCTCAATGTCCTTTATTTATGGCTAGAAACCAAATATGAGTGAGTACATCCCATGTTCCTCTTTTTGGGTCTGGCTTACCTCACTCAGGATAGTGTTTTCTATTTCCATCCATTTGCCTGCAAACTTCAAGAAGTCCTTGTTTTTTACTGCGGAGTAATACTCCAATATGTATATATTCCATACTTTCTTCATCCATTCTTCAATTGAAGGGCATCTAGGTTGTTTCCAGGTTCTGGCTATTACAAACAATGCTGCTATGAACATAGTAGAGCATATACTTTTGTTGTACGATAAGGCCTCTCTTGGGTATATTCCCAAGAGTGGTATTGCTGGGTCCAGGGGTAGGTTGATCCCGAATTTCCTGAGAAACCTCCACACTGCTTTCCAGAGTGGTTGCACAAGTTTGCATTCCCACCAGCAATGGATGAGTGTACCCCTTTCTCCACAACCTCTCCAGCAAAGGCTATCATTGGTGTTTTTGATTTTAGCCATTCTGACAGGTGTAAGATGATATCTTAAAGTTGTCTTGATTTGCATTTCCCTGATCGCCAAGGAAGTTGAGCATGACCTTAGGTGTCTTTTGGCCATTTGAACTTCGTCTGTTGAGAGATCTCTGTTCAGCTCAGTGCCCCATTTTCTGATTGGGTTGATTAGCCTTTTATTAAAATTTTTTTTATTGAAAAAAAAATCCCTGCTTCCTCCCAGCCTCCCATTTCCCTCCCCCTCCTCCTGCCCCTCTCCCCCTCCCCCCACTCCTCTCCCCCTCCCTCTCCAGTCTGAAGAACAGTCAGGGTTCCCTGCCCTGTGGAAAGTCCAGGGTCTTCTCCCCTCCATCCAGGTCTAGGAAGGTGAACATCCAAACTGGCTAGGCTCCCACAAAGCCAAGACATGAAGTAGGAACAAAACCCCATGCCATTGTCCTTGGCTTCTAACTAGGTTTGAGTAAAATTCATACTAGAAAACAAAAAAAAAATATTTTGAAAACTGGCACCATTTTCGAATCCTTATTGTCATTTTAATGAAGGAATCATAAAATTTATGTGAAAAGTGACTGTAACAGTCTGTTCTGTCCCTTTAAGACACAAGCCATGTCCACTCTCTTTATCGAGGCAAGCTGACTTTCAGCTTCCAGCTTGAGTCCCTTCCTTTCCATCTATCTCTCCAAGAGGCAGCTTGTGTCTCACCCTTCTCCCCACTTCTTTCCTTTCCCTTCTCTGTTTCTCTCTCTGTTTCTCTCTGTTTCTCTCTCTATCTCTCTCTCTCTCTCATTCTCTCTCTCTCTGTCTCTCTCTGCTCTTCCCCCTTTTCCCCTTCCCTTCTATAATTCACTAAATAAATATCCAACTTCAAAACAACTTTGAGATATCATCTTACACATGTCAGAATGGCTAAAATCAAAAACACCAATGATAGCCTTTGCTGGAGAGGTTGTGGAGAAAGGGGTACCCTCATCCATTGCTGGTGGGAATGCAAACTTGTGCAACCACTTTGGAAATCAGTGTGGTGGTGTCTCAGGAAATTAGGGATCAACTTACCCCTGGACCCAGCAATACCACTCTTGGGAATATACCCAAGAGATGCCCTATCATACGACAAAAGCATTTGTTCAACTATGTTCATAGCAGCATTATTTGTAATAGCCAGAACTTCCAAGAAGACCTAATACCTATACTCCTTAATGTATTTCACAACATAGAAACGGAAGAGTCATTGCCAAATTCCTTTTATGAAGCTACAGTTACTCTGATACCAAAACCGCACAAAGACTCAACCAAGAAAGAGAATTATAGGCCAATCTCACTCATGAACATCGATGCAAAAATCCTCAACAAAATACTGGCAAACCGAATCCAAGAACACATTAGAAAAATTATCCATTATGATCAAGTAGGCTTCATCCCAGAGATGCAGGGCTGATTCAACATATGAAAATCTATCAATGTAATCCATCATATAAATAAACTGAAAGATAAAAACCATATGATCGTTTCATTAGATGCTGAAAAAGCATTTGACAAAATTCAACATCCCTTTATGATAAAAGTCTTGGAGAGATTAGGGATACAAGGGTCATACCTAAATATAATAAAAGCTATATACAGCAAGCCGACAGCTAACATCAAATTAAACGGAGAGAAACTCAAAGCCATCCCACTAAAATCAGGAACACGACAAGGCTGTCCACTCTCTCCATACCTCTTCAATATTGTGCTTGAAGTTTTAGCAATAGCAATAAGACAACATAAGGGGATCAAGGGGATTCAAATCGGAAAGGAAGAAGTTAAACTTTCGTTATTTGCAGATAATACGATAGTGTACATAAGCGACCCCAAAAACTCCACCAAAGAACTCCTACAGCTGATAAACACCTTTAGTAATGTGGCAGTATAGAAGATCAACTCCAAAAAATCAGTCACCCTCTTATACACAAAGGATATGGAAGCAGAGAGGGAAATCAGAGAATCAGCACCTTTCACGATAGCCACAAACAGCATAAAATATCTTGGGGTAACTCTAACCAAGGAAGTGAAAGATCTATTTGACAAGAACTTTAAGGCATTGAAGAAAGAAATTGAAGAGGACACCAGAAAATGGAAGGACCTCCCTTGCTCTTGGATTGGGAGGATCAACATAGTAAAAATGGCAATTCTACCAAAGGCTATTTATAGATTCAATGCAATCCCCATCAAGGTCCCATCAAAATTCTTCACAGATCTTGAGAGGACAATAATCAACTTTATATGGAAAAACAAAAAACCCAGGATAGCCAAAACAATCTTATACAATAAATGAACTTCTGGAGGCATTACCATCCCTGACTTCAAACTCTATTACAGAGCTATAGTAATGAAAACAGCGTGGTACTGGCATAAAAACAGAGAAGTCAACCAATGGAATCGTATAGAAGACCCGGTTTTTAGCCCACAAACCTATGAACACCTCATTTTCGATAAAGGAGCTAAAAGTATACAATGGAAGAAAGAAAGCCTCTTCAACAAATGGTGCTGGCACAACTGGTTGTCAACCTGTAGAAGAATGAAAATAGACCCATATCTATCACCAAGCACAAAACTCAAGTCCAAATGGATCAAAGACCTCAATATCAGTCCGAACACACTGAACCTGATAGAAGAGAAAGTGGGAAGTACTCTACAACAGATGGGCACAGGAGATCGCTTTCTAAGTATAACCCCAGCAGCACAGACATTAAGGGCAACATTGAATAAATGGGACCTACTGAAACTGAGAAGCTTCTGTAAAGCAAAGGACACTGTCACTCAGACAAAAAGGCAACCTACTGACTGGGAGAAGATCTTCACCAACCCTGCAACAGACAAAGGTCTGATCTCCAAAATATATAAAGTACTCAAGAAACTAGACTTTAAAATGCTAATTAAGCCAATTAAAAAATGGGGCACTGAACTGAACAGAGAATTCTCAACAGAAGAAGTTCAAATGGCCAAAAGATACTTAAGGTCATGCTCAACCTCCTTAGCGATCAGGGAAATGCAAATCAAAACAACTTTGAGATATCATCTTACACCTGTCAGAATGGCTAAAATCAAAAACACCAATGATAGCCTTTGCTGGAGAGGTTGTGGAGAAAGGTGTACCCTCATCCATTGCTGGTGGGAACGCAAACTTGTGCAACCACTTTGGAAATCAGTGTGGCAGTTTCTCAGAAAATTTGGGATCAACCTACCCCTGGACCCAGCAATACCACTCTTGGGAATATACCCAAGAGATGCCCTATCATATGACAAGGGCATTTGTTCAACTATGTTCATAGCAGCATTATTTGTAATAGCCAGAACCTGGAAACAACTTAGATGTCCTTCAATGGAAGAATGGATGAAGAAAGTGTGGAATATATACACATTAGAGTACTACTCTGTCATAAAAAACAATGACTTCTCGAATTTTGCAGCCATCATAATTTTTAAATGATACTAAATGCTAAGGACAAAAGAAAAGAGATCAAGATAAGATTGCATTATAGAGATCCTGAGGGAGGTTTTATGACTAAATATGGTGTTCAGGGAAGACTTCAGTAAGATAAAATTTAGGCTAGTAATTTTAAAACATAATTTTCTATTTATACATAAAAATGTATCTCTAAAAATCATATATTTTTCTTATTTCATGTCTTAAAAATAAATGTTGACAGATGCATGTTGCTACTAACAACTTCACTAATGCTTTGAGGATACTTGTAGTCAGGCCTGTAAGATAGCTTGGTGGGTAAAGGTACTTGCCACAAGCCGGATAAACTGAGCCTGAGTTCTAGTACCCACATATTTGAAGGAGAAGACCAAATTCTGCAAGTTGTCCTCTGATCTCAAATGAGTCATGACATGTCCCAAAATGTGTTAACAAACAAACAACTAACAAAGTGTAAAAAAAAAATTAAAACCCTTGTAGTCAATATAAGGTCAAATAAGCAAGTCATGCTTCTAATTATGGTTGCAATGGTATTAACATAAAGTATGACGCTGAGTCTATGTTCTATTTACCAAAAATGCTCGTGGATTTCCTTTATCAAACAAATGTAAATTGCTCACATATCATGTATACAGATTTTGATAGTACCCAAGAAACTAACTCATATATCCTATGCTACACATTCTTGTGAGTTCACAAAAACAGAGAGAACATTATTATCAACTTACAAGAACTGGATATGTCATGAAGAAG
The DNA here is from genome assembly GCA_025134845.1 of Neodon shergylaensis. Lineage (NCBI taxonomy): Eukaryota > Metazoa > Chordata > Mammalia > Rodentia > Cricetidae > Neodon > Neodon shergylaensis. The sequence goes on along the minus strand of JABTXL010002926.1, from coordinate 3,741,257 downwards.
CAAGAAACAGGCAACAAGAGAAGTAAAATTTGAGATGAATTTACCAGGTGAATAGGAAGCAAGGAAGCATTAGGAACATGTAGAGAGGCAGAGAGTATTAAAGTGTATACCACTATAAATCATTATGTACAGTGTTTTATGAATAAATAACATGAAATAACTTCAGAGATTAAGTATAGCACGATAATCAAAATTTGCAGGAGGGGGCAATGAGACCTGAATGTCTGTATTTTTCCAGGTCAAGTATTGAATGCTGACTACTGTTACCAAGATACAGTCCTGATAAAAGTGAGGTCATCTTTATCAGGAAGAGTTGTTGAGAGGTAAAAGACAATACTTCTGTGTCATACTACTGTTCAGGAGACACAGGAAAAAAGACCAACCCAACCTAGTGCACAGGGATATGAAGTGTCAATACGATGTGTCTAAGGGAGTGTTCCCTGAATGACACAATTTATAAAGCTGGAGGCAAAGGAAAGAATCTTAGGAATATGAAAATGAGGTTTCAACATTTAATAATTCTATTTGTCCAGTCAATGCTACTGGTGCCTATACAAAAAGTATTAAGGGGATTCTATGCTTACAGACACACTCTGAAGTCATGGTTGATTGTATTTTCACTAATTCAAAAATGTTTATGATGGGTCATTATGTGTTCAAGCAATACACCACAATCAAAGAGGATCACATTGCCTTCCTGAAGATTATCACAGAGCAGTGACTCACTCAACGTTATTCAAGAAGTCAATACACAGAATCCAGTTTAAGATCAAGATTATGAGTCTTTGACCATCATCCCATATTTTCTTAGAGTTATTCATGAGAATTTAAACTATTCAGTACAACAGTAAAAGACGATAATGGAGCAGCATAGGATGTGGAGGATAAGCTTCTGTGAGATGATAGAACATAGTCAGAGGAGGAGTTCTTTTCTCCTTCTATACTGCATATGTATAACAGCATTTTGAACAATGTTGCTTATCTAATCAAGAAGTTTCCCTTCAGCCAGTTTGTTCCTGTTTTGAAACATTCATGGTTTTACTGCACATGGGGTGATAACTAAAGAGAATCTGTTTTCCCAGACTGGCAAACATATCAGAAATATATCTCTGCCTCAGCATCTCCCAATGAGTGTCTTCCAGAAAATGAATTCTGCCAAATAAAATTTCAAAATGTGATATATTTGGTTAAAAATATATCCTTCTAGCAAGACCACAGATAGCAGTAAGTTGCGTATATGTATATAATCCATGTCCCTAAATTGGATTAAACTGAAAACATTTTCAAACTCTGTTAATTCTAGGAGTAAGTTTTTTTCGCATCTCCTGAGACTACATGTCTATAAATTTCATTTTCCATAAAGACAAAAGTAGTGGTAATTTATTCTCCATGCATACTATCTGGTTCTATTTGTAATATTAATAAGCATGTGTACATTGCAATTTGATTATCACAAGAACATTGGCTATGGGTGGCCTTGTACCTGATAAATGGGTGAAATTTTGAAATAGAGGATTTCTTTCAAAAGCAGTCTCAAAACATGATCATTTGCTTTCGTGACTCAGTTGACACTACAGCCCCTCAGACTGATGTAAGTCCATTATATGGGACTCAAACGTTACATAATTTTACATAATCAAGTTTGCATGAATGTGATTTTAGAAAGGGTATTGTTTTTTTAAACTCATGTATTGCATAATGTAGTTGAAATAATGAATTATGTGTCAGGTAATGAACATTAGAAGACTAGTTTCATAAGGCCTGAGAAAACACAAACTTATTAGCAGGCATTCTCTCTGTGCAGCTGGTGTAAAGGCACACAATCAACAGGACGCTCTACCCAGCATTTCCTTGGGGTGTGCTTCTGCTAGAGCACTCCTATGTTTAGCAAGCACAAAAGAAAATCTGCTTTTACTCTGGGCTGATGAAGGAAGTGTGATGTGATATGTCAAAAACATCATTCCACACAGAAACTTATGACTATAAGTTTTCAATTTTAAAATAGTAAGCTAGAAATAACTGGAAAATATAAAAGTTATTTAAAAACCTGAAAAACATTCTAAATGAATATAAATATAATTCCAGAAATTAAAAAGAAGACCTCTGTTCTTATTTTACCCTATTCGGCTTTGTTTGTTTATCATTATTTATCGCCATCATTACTATTTTATTATTATATTAGATTCTGTTAGTATTCTCATGAGAGAAATAATGGGTGTGATTTAGGTGGGTAGGGAAGTGAGGAGGAGTTGGAGGGAGCTATGCAATTTGAAACCATAATCAGAATATATTGTAGGAAAATAATCTATTTTTAATTTTAAAAAAGGATAACGTTTATAACCATCATTGGCCTGTTACTTCCATCAACTACTAAGTTATTAATATTTAAGACAATAATATCTTTGTCATTAGGTTATGTATATTTCTATAATGTGTCAAATAATTTCAATAATGCCCACAAATGCTTGTCTATAATAAAGGTTACTAAATTGATTTCAAAGCACATATGTATGTGAGAATATACAGCCCATCCAATGAGGTAAGAGAATATACATTAAATCTTACAGTAAGTATTTTCTGCTAGAGGGATGCATACTTGAATATGATACCATGAGCTTCACAAATTTTGATACTTAATTTTATTTATAACTTTCATAAAGCAAGGATTTTAAATGAATATAAAATAAATGTAGAGAAATTTTAGTACTGAATGTATAAATATTTAGTATAGAATCAACTACTTTCCTTCAGGCACCAACACTTTACATATTTTCCATGATCCTAATTTTTTACCATTAACACTGAAAGCTGAAGTGGTTGGTTAAGAGCCAAACCCAAAAATAAGAATGTTTATGAAACCTACTCTCGGCTCAACGATTGATGCCAATCAAAGACGGCGTACTTTTCATTTTCATCCGTCTTTAGGACTACAGTTCAGTCTTTAGCTTCATTTGAGTAGGGTTTGTAATATTAGATAGAAGTTCATAATAATGTCCTATATATTTTGCAGTGTACATAAGCAATGCAAAACTCTGGCTTCTCATTACCCTGGCAATTTGTCAGGGTTATGTTCACAGTAGGCAGCCATAAAGCCATCTCTATGGTAAAAAGAGAAAATTATTTTGCTACTTGCATTAAAAGTATGACTTTTACAAGCAGGTATTCCTCAAATTGACCAAAGGCCACGATGTTCATGCCAACATTCCAGCTCCACACTGCACCACTCTCCATAGGGTGGGCAGGGAGGAGGATCAAACACAATTCTCCTGCGCTGTTGTGCCATGGTATCAGCATTCATACTCTGACCCGGGAACAAGGTATTTACAGTTGCAAGACGTACAAAGTCAAATTCGAGCCCAGAAAATACCTTATTACAGGACACTTTGGCCAAGATTCACTTGCTGCCTCATATATTTAAATACGAAAAGTGGTTTTATAAAAAAAAATAATAAGGTACTCAAACTGTGGAGCACTCTTAAAATGGGAACATGATCAGAAAATATTGTATGAATAAAACTACTTTCGATAAGAAAAAAAGCTAAAGGATTTAGAAAAGAGAATTGATTTAATGAAAGTCTATTATATGATATTAAAGTGTCTCCATGAATCAGAATGAAAACATTGAGTTATTTACCAAATAATCTGGAGTCAAGCATTTGTGTATTTGAATAAATGAAATTAAACCTTTTATCTTCCATGTGCCAAAATTCATAAAAAATCTAATATAAAGACTACAGATATTTATAAAGAAATACCAAAGACCACTTTTATAAACAAATGCAAAAAGACCGTTTTATAAAAATGTGTAGTCTGACAAATATTTTTAAAATGTAATTATATAAAATGAGAAAAGAATAAACAATATTAATAACAAACGTTATACAAGTAAAATATTATCTTAAGGTAATCAAAGAATCAGACTATGTGAAAGATACATAAATATTTTCAAAAACTAACATGGACATAAACAGACAGTTTAAAAACAAAGAAATATTAGTAGATGATAAACTCATGATATTGATATAACTTACAGGCAAAAATAGTAATATATATTTAGATAGATTCTAGATCACTGCCTACTTTATTAAAAAATATTACTTTTATTATTCAATTAATAAGTAAAGTTGTTAATGTAAGATAGATAACCATCAAGAAAATAAAATACTGAAAATATAATATCTTCAATATGCAGTAGTACTAGCATTATATATTTCTAACATAATCTGTCTTTTAATAATGACCTCAAAGTTGAAAACTTTCACCCAAACACACTTGAAGTTCACAAACAGACTTATGATAAGACATGCTTTAAAATTCAGTATTTATTTTATAGTTAAAATACAACCTAACTTGAGCCAGTCACTTGATGTTCATAAGTACAGTGACTATTATATCTGATGGTTCATCTCTAGCAAAAGAGAAACACACATTCAAAACTGGCTAGAATATTACAAAGATACTGTGGAGAATAAGGTTAAGATTGCACCGTTTCATAACTACTGTGTGTGTGTGTAGTACATACATACATCATTATATAGTATATAAAATGACTATTTTATATATTTTATATACATTATATATAATACATATAATAACTAGTAGGACACAAAACTTCTATGATATTCACTGACATAAATAAATTTCTTGCAATTTTAACAAATATATGTCATACTCTCACAATCAGATGATATAAAAGAAGAGCCACCATTTTATCATCTTGTCAAATATCAGTGCTCATTGCTTACCTGGAAAGATAAATCCTACAGTGCACTGCATAGTTTTATGTCAAATTGATTTAAACTGGTCATTAGAAAGGAGAGAGCCTCAATTGAGAAAATGCCTCCATAAGACAGACCTCTAGACAAAGCTATAGGGCACTGTCTTAATTAGTGATTGATTGTGGAGGTCCCAGCCCATGGCAGGTGGTGCTATCCCTGGGCTAGTGGTCCTAGGTTTTATAAGAAAGCAGACTGAGCAAGACAGAGGGAGTAAGTCAGTGAGCATCACCCCTCCATGGCCTCTGCATCAGCTCCTGCATCCAGGATCCTGCCTTGTATGAGTTCCTGTAATTATTTCCTTCAGTGGTGAACAGCAATGTGCAAGTGTAAGCCAAATAAAACCTGCCCTCCACAACATGCTTCTCATCATGGTGTTTGATGGTAGCAACAGAAACTTGACTAAGACACACAGTGATGCTGATGTCTATGCTTCTGACTCCCCAAAACCACTTCATCCTTATAAACAAGCCATGCGACACAGACACATTGTTCCATGGAAAACAATGCTTTTTTTTTCTTACATCCCCATATTTACAAAGTTGTAGGAGTTAAATTCTAGAAATTACCAAATGAAGTACGAGCAAGAGAGTGTAAAACAAGTGGTATTTGTTATCTAGTTCCATTGGGTTATTTAAACAAATATAGTAAAGACAGTATTGACTTGGCGCCTAAAGTAAATCTTTGTTGTTTAATAGCTCCATGTCTCTCATTCTCAGTTTAATTCCTAAAATTGGGCTTAAATTATCGCATAAAGTTATTGACGAAAAGTGTGTAGCCCAATGTATTTTGCATTAAAATACTTGCTTTATGAAAGTAATGAGACGAGGGAACAGTTGATATCAGGTTCATTTCAAACACTGTCTACACAAAATTTTCAATGAAACACAGTCACATTTATCCTACATCTGAAATTTAAAATAAAAGTATAAAAAAGAAATACTAATCAAGACCAACATTTTTGTAACATTTTTAGGCTTCCAGATGAATAGCCACTGTTTTAAACAATAATCAAAGTTCAGAGAGTCTACGTGAAAAAGAAATCCCTGTGAACTATAGTTCTGCATTCTCTTTCATAATAATTCATTATTTTATTTGTGTGTAATTGAAATGATGAAAAAGAAAGCTGTTTAATAAGTTGTCAAATAATAAGTTATTCTAGATTAAGCAAAAAGAAATTTCATGCATGAGTGGAGGAGATGAATGGAGGAGGTGAGCAGTGGAGGTGAGTGGAGGAAGTGAG
>JABTXL010002926.1:3707420-3726920 GCA_025134845.1 Neodon shergylaensis | reverse complement strand
TCCTTCTTGGGGGAAGCAGGCTGTGATGGTACCGGTGGCTTGCTGGCTGTGGCTGCAGGAGGTACAGAGGCAGCCTTAGGGCTGGGCTTGGGTGAGGATGGGATTGGAGCCAGTTCACCTCCCAGAGCTCTTTGCATCTGACAGTTTAAACAGAGCCACTCTTTGATCTGCAAATAACATACAAGCATCGTCACTAAGATAACACTGCAAAAACACAAACGTTTTCATAGCATGCATGTTGCCATTTTAACTCATTATTCCAAAGATCAAATATAGTCGTTTTAATCAAACATGCAAAGTTTCACTTTATGGAAGATAACGAACCGCAGAGACTAAAGCACGCTATGTTTTAGGGGAAGTAAATAGGAAAATAGCATGATTTTACTCTAGTCTGCCTCCAGTGCTCATCGTGGTATTCCTCACCCATGGTTTGCTCAGATACGTTAGTTCCAGAAATAGAAAGTAATACGTAATAAAAACCATGAATTTTAACTTCTTAGAGTCCATTAATATAAGATGACGTGCATTTTTCTGCTCCTAGCTCATCACCAGGTTTTAGTTACCCAAGCCCGAGGAGGCTCGTCAACTTATGAAACATTGCTGATTTGTTAAGGTAGAGCATCTTCACTTCTACTTCGAGTCAACATAGTCACACAGGGGGAAAATAAAATTAACCAAGCTAAGCTGGAAAGAGACTTCTAGGGGCAACTCTTTGATTATCATAAATAGCATGATTTAGCAAAGAAAATGTTGATTCCGTGTAAACTGTATCAAGATATTTAAGGTACTGTTTCAAATAGTAGATAATAAATATGAGTGTGTTTAAACTAGAGAAGGGGGAGACAGCAAGAGGAATGTACATAGGTGAGACAGATACATGTATGTATACACATGCACAATTACGCCCATATTTCATATGTTGTTGACTGGGAACACATGTGGAGTTTAATATAACAAATTATAAGATAATTAAAAGGGTGACTATTTAACATTTTGTATGATTCCAAAAATACTTATCACAGACTATTTTAAGTATTATCAGAAAAAATATAATTTCGATTTCTGTCATTATCTAATCCTGTCCATCCAGAGTAACCAGTACTAACAGTTTGGAAACAAACTCTCTATATATAATGCATCATGGTGAGGGAAAGAAGTACATAAACCATAGGTATTGGGAAAATGCCAGGCAGCACAAAATAGTCAAGTTGGCTGGACAAGCAACATATTCTTTATTTTCAAGTAATTGTCTTTTGGAATAAAATTTAATTAATCTTTCCTAAGATTATAAAGGTACTTTTTCTTCTTTGCTTTTATTTATTTTTGAGACAAGGTATTACTGCATAATCTACCTGCCTCAGTCTTCTGAGTACTGGGATTATAGGTGTGTTCAAATAAAATTGTTTCAACCCATAAACAGCAAACATAAGACCGGACAACCCTAAAATGTCATATTTCCATTTTAAATATTAGATTAAAAATTAAAACCATCCACGGTAAGTAGCTATGTATTCCTTAAGTTTGTCTTCAATATAAGTGTCAGACACTTCTGTATGCATGTGCTTACCATTAATTTTAATTTTTTTTAAAAATACTGTCTCAGGTAGGCCAAACCTGCCTCAGACTGGCTCCACTGCTGAGGAGCCCCTTGAACCTCTGATTTGCTGTGGATTAGATGCAGGAGTGTGAACCCAGGGCCCACACATGCTAGGTCAGCTCTGTGCAAACAGCTACGTCGGCAGCTGTTCTGCATCTATAGCTTTCATGTGTTGGAAGCATTTCAAAGAGTAAATGACTTTTGTACAAACAATGCTTGAAATCATAGAGTAACCAAATAGTTGCTGCTTCTGTAAATACTTCGGTGAAATTACTCTGAGGTATAGAGGAACTTTCATGCCACTTCCACACCTTTTTGATGAAGAAAGAGCTCTGTGTATACGTAGATTCCCACTATCCAGATTGCTAATTGTAAATGTCCTACTATGTCCTACTATTTACTTTTTCTGGTGTATTTTTCCAAATCCTGACATAATTGGCCAAATAAAAGAAGAACATATAATTAGATCCCTAAATCTTTGTAAGTATAGTGTATACAATTTTCCACTGTCCTACAAAATATCTAAGTACATGGTGTGTATCTGAGTTAATAAATGTAACTTACAAATTTCTAGGGCAAATTCTTATTATGACCACTCCGTTTTATCATTATTATTATTTTTTTTGAATTTTTCGAGATAGGGTTTCTCCGTAGTTTTTGGTTCCTGTCCTGGAACTAGCTCTTGTAGACCAGGCTGGCCTCGAACTCACAGAGATCCGCCTGCCTCTGCCTCCCGAGTGCTGAGATTAAAGGCGTGCGCCACCACCGCCCGGCCCGTTTTATTATTTTTAACAGTTGTTATAGCCAACATAGATATAAAATTTTATCACTATTCATTCCTTCACTCAACTGTTTATTGAGGGCTCTGAATACTGCACAGGCCTCTGAAGGAAAGATCCAGAGTTCCCCACCTCCTGGCAGCTACAATACATTGAAAAATTAGAAGATACATGTTAAAGCATAATGCAACATTACAATTTTAGCTATACAAAAAAGTATTTGAAAATGTTATGTTGTTTCCTTCTTTCATATTTGTTTCAGCCTCAGGTTTCTATTGGTAAAATATTTTTGAGGAGACAAATTTGAACTTCTGAGTAAAACTGTAAGTTCCTTATGCCCATCATTGGTCCTTAAGTACACCTTTGGCCAACTTCAAAATTAATATAATACAACAACATATATATGTGTGTGTGTGTGTTTTATGTTATATATATTATGTGTGTGTGTCTGATGTACATAAATTCAGGAAATGCCTTTTACATGGCCAAAATTAAGTGACTGGCTGTAGTTTATAAAAGTAAATACTCTTGTGTCTATTTAGACACAGAAAGTAGTTAGGGGAAGGAGAAAGGGTACATGTGTGGCCATCCATTCAGAGAATGCTCTTCTCTTAGCATACCTTTTCCTCAAGCACACTTGGCTATCTTCTTTTATCCATTTAATACATTTTTTCTTTACTTTCTAAACAATGCATGAGACATTTCATCCTTCTATATTCTGCTTCACTGCTTGAATAAGAGTTTAAATCATTTGCCTAAACTATGATAATAGAAACAGCCTGTTATCCTCTTAGGATGTTTTCAGAAAGAGTCTCCTTTTAATTTAATTCTGCTGGCCATATCTAATGAGTATCTAAATGAGTCTTATGTCAGTACTTAACAGTGTTTACACATGCATATAACACATACTCACATACTCACACACACATGCACACACACACATACATGCACACACATGCATGCACACACAGGTAAACACTATCTTGTCCCTTTTTTTAAAATATTTATTTATTTATTATGTATACAATATTCTTTCTGCATGTATGCCTGAAGGCCAGAAGAAGGCACCAGACATCATTACAGATGGTTGTGAGCCACCATGTGGTTGCTGGGAATTGAACTCAGGACCTTTGGAAGAGCAGGCAATGCTCTTAACCGCTGAGCCATCTCTCCAGCCCTATCTTGTCCCTTAATACACTGAAAAAAATGGTAAAGCTCCCAATTATCCTCGGTATTAACATAATTATCCAAGAAAATTGTGAGCCAACTCTGACATTGATGCCAGTTAGATTTCCCACAAAGAACAGAGAGATTAATGAGCACAAGACAGAAATACTGTCACTGCCCTCTCTCTCCCAAATTTCATTGTCATATTTTTACTATAGTCACTATACAATTATTGCCTACATATGTCTGCATTGGGTGTAAAAGATAATTCCCTGGTGTGGGAGTTCCTTCTGTATATGTGTTGCTTTTCTTGGTTAATGAATAAAGAAACTTCCCTGGCCTGTTGATAGGGCAGAACTTAGGTAGGCAAGGAAGATGGAACTGAATGCTGGGAGGAAGAAGGCAGAGTCAGAGGCACGCCATGGAGCCGCTGGAGACAGATGTACTGAAACTTTGCTGGTAGGCTATGACCTTGTGGTGATGCACAGATTAATAGAAATGGTTTAAATTAATATGTAAGAGTTAGCCAATAAGAAGCTAGAGCTAATGGGCCAAGCAGTGATTTAATTAATACAGTTTCTGTTTGATTACTTCAGGTCTAAGCTAACCAGGCAGCCGGGAAGAACAAGCGGCCCTTCCTCCAACAATTCCCCATTTATTCTTTCACTTCTCAAAAGCAACTCTCTTTCATTGACCCTCACATCTCAAATAATGTATACTTCCATAAAGTAATATTGAAAATGAACAAGAGAAGTGCTTAACTTTAGCTTTTACTATCAAACTATGCTTCTGATGTTCTTATGTTAGTACTTACAAAGTTATACTATGGCAAGATCTATTTCCAAACTCCCCAAAGAATTTAAGCATCCAGTAGAAAAGGACTTTCTTATGTTTTTCCTGACCCCCAAAGTGTATTTGACCTTCTCAGCATCAGGAACATACAAATGTTTAGTTGATACAAGCTTTCAAAATTGCAAGTGTTTAATTTTGCTTACTGTGGCATTTATGTTTGTGCTGTGTACCACAACTATTAACACAGTCTGCATAGATGCTTTAATACTTATTTTCTGATTCCATGCATTTCTCACTAGTACTCTTAATTCTGGACATAGACACTCACCCCAATATGTATTCAAACTGGAAAGTATATACTATAATCACATAGGCACAAATATTTCTTGTATCTGGAACTATTAACTTCCTTATTTCCCTTTCAAAGTTAAACCCTTGTCTCTAAAGCTGGCTGAGCAGAGGCACCTGATGTACCATCACTATCAGCTAAATGCTGGCTGCCAGTTACACTGGTGGCTGTGTTTCTCATTAACAATTGCCACTTCATTTCTTATGACTGTATCTTCATTCTATGACAGCCATGTGTGAGGACCTTGGAAAATGTTAGCTCCTAGTAGACATCAAAGCCTCAAAATAAATATCCCAGTGCCTGGAATGTGTTACCTCTTTTGGAGTTGTTGGTCAGTGAGGTTTCATATATTGGTGATGTGGAATTTCCCTCTGTATGCTGTGATTACCATTAACGAATAAAGATACTGCTTTGGACCTATAGCAGGGCAGAACTTAGCTAGGTGCAGAAGACAGAAAAGAATGCTGGGAGGAAGAAGGACAAAATAAGGGAGAAGCCATGTAGCCTTTGCTGGAGACAGATGTGCTAAAACTTTACCGGGTAAGCCACAGCCACATGACAAAACACAGATTAATAGAAATTGGTTAAATTAATATGTAAGAGTTAGCCAATAAGAAGCTAGAGCTAATTGGCCAAGCAGTGATTTAATTAATATGGTTTTTGTGTGATTATTTCAGGGCTGAGCAGCCAGGAACCAACAAGCATCCTCCCTACTACATACTCTCAAATATTACAGGCTATTTATAGTGCTATTGGTCATTCTCAGAACTTGATAATAAGAAATATTGCTCAAGATGACATACGATATGGAGCTATCATCTGGAAACTTCATCTCTAGGTGCTATGCCCATGACTGGATGAGAAAAGTAATCTTCAATCTTACCCAGCTGTGATCCCTGTGAGCTACAATAATAACAGGCCTGGAAAGATGTACCAAAGTGCAATAGTATCATTAACATCGTGGGAGTAACCAGGCACTTCCTGAGTGGATTTATATTTCATTCCACGAGATGAAACCTGGCATCATTCTCTGGACCAAAGGCCTGTAGGTAGACAACTCGACCTTGGGAAATACCTCCTACTGCCATACTTGGAAACAGATACACTGCTTCTACTAACTTACAGTTATACCCATAGATCAATACATCTCCCCACCTTCATCTGAGAAGCTTCTGTCTCCAGCAGATGGGGATTAACCTGAAGATTCACCACTGGTCAAAGCATAGAAAATAAGACACTGTGTAATACCTAGTCCTAAAGGGAACATCTGCATCACAAACTCTTCTCCAAGGCTCAGAGATCATTGAAGAATTGGGACAAAAGGATATCAAGAGCTAGAACTCCATGGATGATTACAAAGCAAAGGTGTCTTCTGGGCACCATACGGAACTTCTCATGTAAACTCATTGTGGCTGTGATAGTATACACAAGACCTGTGAATGTTTAGTACAGGCTAAATCTCAACCGAAGAGGGTAGAGTTACAAAATCTCAATCCTAGCTCCTGGACACTGACATTTGATAGCTGCCGGTAAGGAAGAGGCAGTTTTCTTTAAGAGTGTAGTCCCTTGTAAGTCAACCAAATTCCAGTGCATGGCCACACATTCAAGAAGATGAGGACATTAAAATTAGACATCATAGGTAAAAACAGTATGCTAGCTGGTTTTGTGTGTCAAGTTGACACAAGCTAGAGTCATCAGAGAAAGGAGCCTCAGGTGAGGAAATTCCTTGATGACATCCAGCTGTAAGGCATTTTTTCATTTAGTGATCAATATGGGAGGCCCAACTCATGGTGGGTGGTGCCATCCCTGGGCCACTGGTCCTGGGTACAGTCTGTAAGAAGGTGGGCTGAGCGAGCCGTGGGAAGCAAACGGGTAAGCAGCTTCCCTCACATGGTCTCTGCATCAGCGCCTGCCTCCTGGATCCTGTCCTGTCTGAGCTCCTTTCCTGACTTCCTTTAGTCATGAACAGCAATGCTAAAGTATTAGGCAGATAGACCCTTTCCTCCCCAATCTGTTTTTGGGTCACGGTGCTTCGTCACAGCAGTAGAACCCCTAACTAAGACAAATAACAACAAAAACAAAATGGTGGCTAGGAAAGGGGAGTGAACTGGGAAGGGTTGGGGGCAGTGAAATTAACAATATGCATAGCATAAAATTCCCAGAGAACTAATTTTTTGAAGGAACATATTAGTCCTCATAACTTCTTCCTGCTTTCACAGAGATGTCATAAACAACTTACAACTTCCCCTGTCACAGGCAGTACCCCTCTCTAACAGTGTGTTTTAATCATCTGTATCCTTCTGATAAAATGGAGAGGAAAGAAGAAGAATAGTGGTAAGAGAAGAGCTTTTAACTCTCATGCCCTTGAAGTACTCTTCCTTTCAAAATGCTAGCATTAAAAGGAAAGAACATAACACGATTAAACAGAGCCCAAGCTGAACTGACCTGAAAGTCTAGATTATACAAAACAAATAATAAAATAGTCGTCTTTTACATTCCTGACAGGCCAATTTATAGAAAATCCATAAATGAAATTCAAGATATAGAAACATATTTATTTAATGAGCTAATCTAACTCTATTAGCCCTCTGGAATGCGGGGCTAAAATAAAAGCCTAATAGTGTTTATTCATTTCAACTTCTGACTTTATATGCTACATAAATGTAGGTATGGGAGAAGTCACCTCTGCTCACTCTTGGACCACTCCATATATGAATACAGACACACACACAAGCACCTAACAAATCTCCCTGGTGAACACAGGCTCCACATTCTCTTTCTGCTGAGCCTTTGAACATCGGATCTCCAAAACACAGAAATACAATTTCACTAGCTAAGGCTTTGGGAGATAATCAATGTCTTATTTAGATTATTCAAGGGGTTTAATTGTGGGTATCACATATAGGATTGTAATTAATAATGTATGACACTTTAAAAATTATATACAAACTACTGATTGTCAAAAAATTACATTATGACTCTTAATTTCAGGCCTACAATAGCAATGGTACTCAACTTGATAACCTAGTTAATAATGCCAAGAGTACATTTTTAGAGATCCAGAAGAAAATCACATTCCTGTTTAAAAGTACTATTTTGTAATAATTTTTTTCAGAATACAAACTTGTTTATTCTCTGAGAATTTAAAGCATGTGTTTAGCTTCAAAATAGAATGAAAACCTCTCAAAACAACAATGGTTTAAAAAACATACTTTTAACTAAAACAAAATTAAAATCCATCTAAAATTTGTAAAGGACTGTTTGCTCAACTTCGATAGCTGATGTACTTGAAATAACGGACCGTCAAAAGAACAATGTCAGGACCTGATGTCTGCTGGTGTTTGTATCAGCTGCTGGCCTGGTGTTCTCCAATCATGCTTTCATCATGACTTTGCACAAAAAGTCTGTTGGGGTTTAATTCTTGACTCATCACAACTAATCTTCCTGCAAATCATAACCCCTAAATGGACTATTTCTTCATCAAGTTGGTGCTCTCATCCTCTCTGAGCCGAGCTTATGATTCTGTCCACTGGGAGCTCCTGTGCCTTTCCCTAAGTGCAACCCGTTTTGTCTTCTACAACCAGCATCGAATGTCTTTGTTTATCATGCACTATTGCAACAACTAAAGTCTGCCATATCTTAATTGCCACTTTGAAAATTTGCATTGTAATTAAAATATGCAATAACTTTATCTATTTTCCAGTTATTCCTCTATCTCCTATCTTTAAACTTTTAAAGGACCGGCCATTTACCATGCTACTCATATCTCTGTGTTGGGAAAGACATAAATCTGTGATTTTTTTTTTTACCATAAACCATTACAAAGCCTTCTCCTATATAATTAATTTATTTTAAAATACTTACTGAAAACCTTATGCAATTTTAAACACCACTGAAAATAAAATAAAACCAGACAACGGGTCTAAAATGCAACTTTATAAATAAGAATCCAACCTCCTCCAGCTTCAAGGCAGGTCATGCTTCCTGCTACTCAAACATTGCCCAGAGCACATGACACACGCCTCCCACAAAGACAACCACACCCTACAGCAGTTTGACTACAGGTGGCTCACTGTAGTTATAATCCTTAGCTATGCATATCAATGCATAATTTATTTTGATTAAAAGGTAGACACAGCATTTTTCAGAACTGTAATAATATTCTTCACAACCTGGTGAAAATCTTATTTAGCACATAAAGCTGCATGTTGCTTCTCTTAAACTAATTGAAGGCTCCTGCTGAATAATTTGGCCACTATGTTCAGTTTGTGGTAAGTATGTCAAATGTGCACTTCTGTACTAATAAACCAAAGCAACATTCACCAACTGCTAACAATACCATTCTTAATCCTTGCAGCTTCAGATGATAGGAGTATGTTTTAATGTTTGCCACAGTTGCCTGAAACTAGAAAATCTGACACTCACTAAAGCACCTTTTACCTAAGCATAGGGCTGTCAGATCATGGTCCAAGGATGGAATCAAAGGAGGGAATTCTGAGTGTTTGTGGGGAAAACTCCAGGAAAACTAGAGAAGAATCTTGTGACCTCAGTTTCATCAACATAAGGAATTGTTTGCAGACTGTGCTTTCGAGCTCCTCCCAGATGTTCTGGATAGGAGTGAGTTGACTTCACATTATCCATTATTGCTTGCTGGTGTGATCAATTAAGTGTTTAAACTATCCTTTACATGCCTCTGTGGACAAACACCTTCTTACTACACACAGCTTGCATGAGGACCTTTCTTAACACTCAATGTATAAATCGTCCGATGCTCTGAATAATGCCGGCTACTGCATAAGACTTAGGCCTCCTAGTGTTCCATTCTTCCAAATCCTACCACCTCAAGAGCGGAAAGCATTTGTCTACGGAAGGGAGTCCACGTTTACCGTCATAGTCGCACACAAGAGGAGGATGTCTAATCAGCAACTGAGCTTACATTACATAGCTCAAACTTCTAAACAGTTTCTCAAGCTCCCACACTTCAGAAGACGGAGAAACACAAGCCTTGGCTCTCAATTTTTCAGTTTATGGCTTCTAATGGCTCCGGTTAAACTGTGATTGCTTAAGTATTCCACTAGCTTCTTGAATTATTTTATAATTATTTAATCTTTTGAAAAATTAAGCCATGCTAGTGACGTAGGCAAACAATCCCATGGGCTAAAAACATAAAAACAAGAATGAACCCAACATGTGCTAAGAGCTGCAGATCATTAAACTAGATCAGAGCTGGGGGAAACTTTGTATGCACTGGCTAAGGAAGGAAAAAAAAAACAGTTTATAAAATGGTAAAAATGCTAAAAATATATTAAATATCATATAAATATCCATAGTCCCTAAGAGGCACTTTTGACTCATAGGTTATTTTAATGGAAGCCTTTTACAACCTGCAAAGGATTCCAAAGCTGTACAGCGGTGTATAAATACGTTTCACAGATAAAGATCAGGAAAATGGGTTTCAAATCATGCTTCAGCAGTCTTACATTATTCTGTTTGCACTCAAATAAATTTAATCTAAACTTTCATTATCATTCATTTTCTTCTGGTAATGTTTTGAAATAAATCCTTCTTTCTCTGTCAGTACAACAAAATAAGAGGAATCTTGGACTGTGGCTTAGCTTTTCTCAGCAATCCATTGAATTCATTACTGTTGTCACGTTCACAAATGAAGAAACTAACCAACTAGGTTATTTGTTTTCCATGAGTTGAATGTGTTGCTAAGATTTATTTATTATAAGTATAGAACTAAAACTTCTGATGAATTAGTGATACATATATTGTATTTCTATATGATATATTTCTATATGACATATTTATATATTTCTATATGAAACAGTTTATAGTTAGTGCTATTTATTAGAAAAAGTACACAATAGGTAGTAAGTTGTTTTATATTTAGGGACTTTCTCTCTTTCTCTCTCTCTGCCTCTGCCCCTCTATCTCACTCCATATATATTCTATTTTACAAACAAAATCGAATCTCAAATTGCTAAGTTCCTATCTGTCCTTCTAGACTCCACATGCTATCCGTAACCAGAAGCAGTCATCACCTCCCTAATCTCTACTGTCAAACGCCAGCAAAATGGCCAGTGACAGAGGAGCCCTCACAGTAAAACAGGATCTCGGCTTTCCTAGAGAGCAGAACTGAAGTCAGAGTGCGGCTTCCAGCACCAGTGATCAGGAAGATAAGAAACCAGGTTTCTTCTTCAAGACTCTTTTTCTGTACCAATTGCTTTCGGAAACTAAATGTCATTAGCTTAGTAGTTCTATAAATATCAATGCCTCATTAAAAGAATATTAAATGTCAAAATCCATATAAATTGATAAGTAAACAGCTTGAAATGTACAATGTTCAAATTTCTATTTACTAGATCTACGATAGATGATCAGTATCATCTCATTATTTATGGAAAATTATAAATTTATTATAGATTATTTTATACATTTGTCTTCAGTAAAATATTCTTGAAATATTTGTAATGGCAGGTTGTCTTGTCAAGGGCATTTAAGACTTGACATAATTTAAAAGTGACAAATGCATACTTTCTCATAGGACAGCAACAGGCAAGTGTTACTATTGCTCATCAAGTCAAGCTTGTTGAATGATTCAACAAGTGACCTCATCATCTTCAATTATCTGCTTTCAAAGAACGACATCTGCTATTATTAAACTATATAGATCATAATATTAGATGTAATTATACATAATAAGCAGAGTAAACATAATAAAATCCAACTTTTGCAAAAGACATCTGAAATGTTTAGTCATTTCGAAGCCAAAACTAAGAAAAAAGCAATGGTTTAAAGTCTAGTGGCTAAGCTTGCGAGTACAACATGAAACTGTGTGTAAACGCAGTGCAGTCAAGGAATGCAGGAATCAGAGAGATAGCATTCACATTGAACCACATCAAAGACTAGGATTCTATGTAATATTTGTGATCAGAATTTTAAAAAATTATTTCTTCTGGTAAGTAACATCATTAGAATACTAGTTTAAATGGCAAACCCATTGTGTTATAATCAAGATAATCTAATTTTAATAGTAAAAGAGGTATCATAGGAGTTTCTAGATCACTGGAACAAAACAAATACCTTTGATCTTACAAAATCTTATGCGTAGAATTATGAGATTTTGTTTATCTTAACACTTCTATGAACATGATGCTAATTAAACAACAGATATCCTTGATGGAAAATAATGAGTAATTCTGACTAAACAGCATCATAAATATGTTATCTCAAATTCTCATATCATTCAGAACCACAAGTTTCATCGATTAAGTTGTTCTTATAACTGATATCTATAATGTCTCCCAGGGGCACTTTTCTAAATATTTCCTATCTATAGATGCATGATCCTCACAATGGCAACTGCTGAGATGATGAAAATGCACAGATAGGCCTTCCTGGTCTAATCACTAAGACCAAGCCATTGCAGGAGACAGCAGAACTGGTACCTCTTCCTGTTGACTTCTACTCTCCAACTATAAGGTGGGTTGTTTCCCCGTTCACCTGTTCCTGACACAATTGCTGCCTCCTGACAGGTTCAACCGCAATAGGTCATTGATCACAGGCTGAAACTGCAAAACCGTGACCCAAAATAAAATCCTTCTCTTCACAACTACCCAGCTTGTTATTGTAGTAATAAAAAGCTGGTCTCGAAATAAAGAAAGAATGAAAGAAAAAAAGAGAGAGAGAGGAGCGAGGGAGGGAGGGAAGGAAGAAGGGAGGGAGGGAGGGAGGGAGGGAGGGAGGGAGGGAGGGAGGGAAAGAAGGAAGAGGAAAAGGAAGAGGAAGAAGAAAATCTGACTAGAAAAAATCCCTGTCTTTGAAACTACCCAGGTAGTTATCACAGTAATAGAAATCTGACTATCATAATTACAAGGGGTAAAGAGGTTTTTAAAGGATTTAAATAACATCATATACATTTTTAACCAATAATTCTGATCATGTAGAGTCTTCAGATTACTCCAGTGTTGATTTTAGTTTGGACATGAATCCATAAATTAAAAAAAAAGTACAAAACCATTTCGTTAAACATAAACCCTCCTATTTAGATGTAAAAGCACCAGGACTGGCTGGCGCACTGGAACCAACAAATCTAACTCTTGCTTTTACATTTTGTGGTGACGGTTGCCATAACTTCCTGTGTTTTAAGTTTATGTTTGAGTTATAAATTTACAATGCTATATTTTTTATCTTGCTATATAAACTGAATTTTATCTGGAGACAACTTGGTGTCATTCATCTCTAGGAATAAAAATACTCTCTATAGTGAGAATTTCGAGAATGAGTTGATCTCAGAATTACACCAATACTAAATTCATTTCTACATTCTCTAACCTTCAGCTACACTCACTAATTAGAACTTCAGTTGAAATTATCACTCAACAATAGTTCAACATTTATTTATTTTGTATATGGGGGCACATGTACTCCATGGCTCCTGGGTGGGGGTCAGAAAACAACTTACAAGGTGAGTTCGCTCCTTCATGATGTGAGTTCTGGGGATAGAATCCCAGTTGTCATGGTTGGGGACAATCACTTTTACTCACTGAGCTAACTCATCTACTTCATTAAAACTTTTATACCTCAAATCCTCCAGTACCCCTAAAGTACTAACCTACAACTGAAAGAGAAAGAGAAACGCAGCACTCAGCCCCATTCCTCTCCTGTGCATAACATAATCCTTGTAGTGGCATTTCAACTGTATTTTAATAAATGAAGACTACCTGATGATCTGAGAGTAAAAGAGTCCCACTAGTCAGCTTTATAGACCAGGTTATGGTAACATACACTTTCAATGCCAGTAGCCACAATGACACGCACCTTTAATCTCAGTAGCCATGCTAGTTGCCATAGAAACTGGGCGGTGCATGGCTTTTATAACGGAGATGCATACCTTTAATCCCAGCACTAGGGAGGAAACAGCTCTAAGACACATAGTCTTCTTCTGAGATTCCAGAAGGCAGGAGTGCCATTTCAGACTGAGGTCGAGCTAAGAGCCAGTGGCTCCTTGTTTTGCTTTTTGGATCTTCAGGTTGAACCCCAATTTCTGACCCTGAGTTTTTACTAATCATGCTTCAAATCCTCCTGCATTTCATCTTTGTTATAACACTTTTACCATCTGTCACACCATATGCTTTGGTTATTTGTGATGCTGACTAGAACACCAACCCATAAGACAAGGATGTCGTTCATGTCTGGATGCCCAGAATCTAGAACATCCATGAAACTTAGTGGATGCTACCCAAGTAGTCGAAGAACTTTGATGGTTTTTGCTTATTTGTTTGTTTGGTTTTTGTTTTTGTTTTTTTCTTTTTGATTCTACAGTCTGAGATAATTTAGGATTCCTGTTTTCCAAGTCATTAGCCATCTTCAGTCAGTCCACTGAAATTTGAAGGTGGTAGGTAATCCTACTAAAACTTTCTCAAAAGGCATATAAATCATGTTGTTTATGTTACCTGGAAGAACCCACTACATGTTGATATTTGCTGATTCGAAGGACCCTCTGACACACCTTTGGGTAGTTTTTCCTCAGCTCTCTTCTCCCTCAGCTACTTTCAATGCCCATTTCTTTGAATGCTTCGCCCTATCAGCTTCTATTGCCAGTCCTTTTTCACATTAAAGATGGAGCCCTAGGAGAGGTGGTCAACACTTGTAAACTTCGGGGATTTTTGGCAGTCAAGGTAGGGGATGGGCGATGGGGGGATTGCGCAGCATTTTTGTCGAGAATTAGAAGTACCAAAAATAATCTGTGCTAAAAACAGCAAGCAATTGGGAAAAAACACTTCCTGTTTTATAATTCTTTCAGCTATTCCATCACAAGGATAATGTTGTCCTGTTTTTCCTAGACCAGAGGTGCCAGTCATCTCTTCTCTTTTTGTTTAGCATACCTCTCTCTGCACGCACGCACACACACACACCCTGACCACAGACACCTTCAAGCACATATACACTCACTCTCTCTCTCTCTCACACACACATACACACTCAAACATACACACATATGCACAAGTTTTTCTTGAATCAAAAGTAGTGACAGGACTGTCACTACAGGGTAACTAGTGATATCACTTTCCCCAAGTAAAGTATATAAAACTTGTTTCATCTTTGTAATAAGGTTCACACACACACACACATAAAAGTCTACTTTGGTTTTGCTACTGTTTTGCCCTTGAAAGATAGCCATGTTTTTATTTAATTAGACATCTAGTTTTAGCCAAAAGCCATGTATAATGACTAAGAATAAATTAATCAAATTCAACTTCATCACTAACATTTAGCTCATTGTCAGTGTTCTGGAAGTGACAAGTTATCTTCTTACATTGAATTTCAAAAGAGTTGAGAGAATTATGAACAAGCCTTTATATCCGTCCATAAATGTGTCTTGCCTGAGGCTATTCACTGATAGAGATAAAATAAATGCACAAAAATAACAGCAAAAAATAATCCCTTGTCAATAATTAGAAAGTAAAAACTCAGTTTGTGTCAGGAAGCAGACTCAAAGAGAAAGCCTGTGTTCCGTGATTAATTCCATTAATGGAGCAGCAAGAAGAGCTACAGATATGACTTCCTCTCCATACCAGGACTCTAGGCTGGGAGCCAGGGCCTTCTCAGGATGTATTTGGAACAGCTCCCATCTCAAGAGCCTCCAGAGAGGGCAGGTAATTTAAAGGCCTTCCACTGCACATAGAGGAATGAGCTGAATCACAGGGTGTCGGAGAATACTACAGTGAGCATATGGACATCAGAGGGAGACTTTCGGGAGCCAGTTACTCCTTCCACTGTGTCATCTAGGGACCCAACTCAGAGCGTCAGGCCTGCACAGCAAGTATGTTTAGTGCCTTTGCATGGGCTGTCTCAACACTCCCATATTTACTCTTAATATCCTAAACACACTCTGTGTTGTTCTACGTGCATTTCTTGCTTAAATTCTAACCTGTTGCATCTTCTCTATCTGTTGAACTCATGTTTATACTGATACACTCTATGGAAAGACACTTTTCCCATGATGCTTTTCTCAATCGCACCCACTAGGAAAAGAGTTCTTCCCACTCGTAAGTCCATCATATTCCATCATAAGTACTATCATCTGAGTCCATATCATATTTATGGGTGCAGACATGCATGGAGTATATTTCAATCATGGTATTTTCAAAACTCATGCTTTAGTCTCATCTCTGTTCCAAAACTATTTATGACAATGCCGCTCATGTATTAGACATTTAAATAATATCTATCTTCCAAATACTGGGCATATAAGCAATAAAGAAAGAATATATTTCCAAATGCATTTATTGCCTTGTGACTTGCCACAGAAGTGAGATAAATGCAAATGTTCAATGGACAAACCATCCATCTTTCAAACTATTTCTTTGTATCATTAGCACAGTATGGACCAAAATGCAATTTTCCTAATATTTTAAAAGCTAAGCACACACACATACACAAACACATACACCTGATTATAATATGATTCTGCTAATCGTTTATAAGAAACATAATACTGTTTTCTTATTAATTATAATTTCATAAGTAAAAACTGGCTCATTTAAATGGTTACAGAACCAGTGAGCGTTGCGATTACAAACTAAAATTCTTCAGAAAGCAGAGAGCACTTGACAAGTTCTAAAACCTTACTTTTCTCATACATTATACTTTAGTGAGCACATGAATATAACGGCTATCAATTTTCATAACTTAATATTTATAAATAGAGTGAAGAACTCTGTCTTGGAGCTATTTAAATCCCATACTCCTTCACTTTCGTTGGTGAGTTATTTTTCCGGTGTTCTCTGACACAGTGCTAGACAGTCCACTAGCTGTGTTCCAGATGGACTGAGCGCACTTTTTATACAGTAGAAGGTGTCAGACCTCTTGAAATTAAAAAAGAAAGACTACACAACTCTGCCTATGCCCTCAAGCCCCAGTCTCCTCACATTTGCTCTATATTATCATTCCATTTTCATGTGACTTCTTTTCCCCAAGGACACTTCACACCTCGTCTATTTTTCTGTTCAAAATGCAATCAGGGAATAAAAGTACTCAAATCAAAGCTTCTGCAAGCTTGTGAAAGAATTCAGTTGTATCTGATGTCTAAACATACTGTGTTGTGTTGTAATTTATTAACACCCAAACTTCCTAGACTGAATCATGTGGATTTAACATTAGAAACAGGTATCTAAAGGTCTATATTCACATTCAAGACATAAAAATGATTTATATTCACTATTATATATTATTTTCTCCTCCCAACTAAAGTATGTAGAAGCAGGCCAGCATGAGGAATGCAAACAGATCCATACTCATCACCCTGCACAAAACTCAACTCTAAATGGATCAAAGACCTGAACATAAACACCAAAAACACTGACACTGCTAGAAAACAAAGTGGAAAATAGCCTTGAATTCACTGACACAGGAAAAGACTTTCTTAACACAACACCATTAGCATAAGCAAATAAGATCAACAATTAATAAATGGGACCTCACAAAACTGAAACGCTTCTATATGGCAAAGGACACTGTTATTCAGAGCACGTGGCAGTCTGCAGGATGGAAAAAGGTTTTCCAATTACAAATCCAACAGATGGCTAATATCCAAAATATATAAAGAATTAAAGAAAACTAAATGTCAAGAAAACAAGTGACACTATTTAAAAACTTTGTACAGATATAAATAGGGAACTCTCAGAAGAGGAAACTCAGTTGGCAAAGAAATACTTAAAATGTTAAATAGTCTTCCATCAGAGAAATATAAATAAAAATTACTTTGAGATTTAGTCTTACACCTGTCGAAATGGCTAAGATCAAAAATAAAAGTAGCAGTTCATGCTGGAAAGGATGTGTAGTAAGGGAAACACAGAACCACGGCTGGTGAGGACGCAAACTTGTCTGGAAGTCAGTGTGGCAGTTTCTCAGAAAGATGGGAATCTGTCTACCTCGTGATCCAGCTATAGCACTCTTGGTCATATACCCAAAGGACACTTCAGGCTACCGCAGAGACACTTGCTCAGCCACGCTCATTGCTGCTCTATTCACAATAGCCAGGAACTGAAACAACCTAGGTGTGAACAGATGAATGGATAAAGAACAAGTCCATTTATAAAATGGAGTATTGCTCACGCACGTAAAATAATGGCACCATGAAATTTGCGGGTAAATGGAAAGAACTAGAAAGAAGTCATCCCAAGTGAGGATGTTTACATATCTCGGTTCCCTTTTGATTTGATGGTTAAGCAGGCAAGTTAGCTACGTAACTGACACATCTCCTGGAAATAAAGATATCAATGATGAGTCTACTTTTGTAGCTTCAATTTATGGATCAATCCATGTTGCTATCAGTGACTCTCAGCTAATGAGTGGGGTATATCCTCATCGGGTATATGATGTGGGAGTGTCATATATGAATCTGTTGATTTCATTGGTTAAGTAATAAAGGAACTGCTTGGCCCTCATAGGTTAAAACATAGGTGGGAGGAATAAACAGAATAGCATGCCGGGAGGAAGAGGAAGTGAGGTAAGACGCCTCAGACAGACTCGACAAGTTCTGCTCTCTGGAGCAGAGAAGCCATGCTCCAGGCTCCCGGACAGACGTGAGCGATGAAGCTCCAACCCAAGATGGATGTAGGCTAGAATCTTCCCGGTAAGCGCACCTTGGGGTGCTTACACAGATGATTAGAAATGGGCTAGTCCGGGTGTGAGAGTTAGCCGAGAAGAGGCTAGATATAATGGGCAAGCAGTATTTAAATGAATACAATTTGTGTGTTGTTATTTCGGGGCATAAGCTAGCCGAGCAGGCGGCTGGGGTGCTGGGGACGCAGCCCCGGCCGCTTCTTATTACAACAGGTATAGAAGAACCATCAATGGGGATGGGTATGTACAAACTGAAAACTATCCCAGTTAATATTAAAAATATATTTAAAATTTGAAAATAATCATCCACTTTCTTAAATGCCAATATTATGTCAGTTAGTTGTATTAAAATGTGAGCTGGATAGGGCTGAACATGCCAAAGTCCTGCAGTTTGGAAGGCTTTGGAAGGAAGATTATTAAGTTAGAAGCAACCTGAGCTATGTAAAGAATTCTATATTGGCTTGGGCTACATGGCAAACCTTGTCACAAAAAGAAAAAAAAGAACTCAAACAAACAAACCACACAACAATAATAGCAAAATTGGTAAGTGGGAGCATCAATTTTAAACTAAAGCAGCATCAGTTTATGCTAAAAAAAAATGTACATGTTAAACCCCGTGAATCTAGGAGTTCAGCTTCTTTCCTTACAATTCACATTTGTTTTATACGCCACATCTTTAGAAACTGTGACATTATGTTAAGACTTTCATGCAAGAGAATATTTTATAGAAATAAATTGACAGGGAGAAAGAAAAGGACAAAGGGGAGAGAGAGATGAAGAGACGGAGAGACAAGCACTCGCTGTCCTAAATAACATAACAGGCACCACGTGTGGACAGTGCCGGTGCTTATGGAGCTTGGGCTGTAATGCACTCACCTCGGTTAAGTGAGGATTGGGGTTAAAACCACAGAGGCTACAGACGGTGGTCTGACACTCAGTGCATGTGTTAAAGTTGGCCTTTTCTGGACTATGCAACAGAAGTTCAGTGGTGTTGCAAAGGGGACAGATGGTTTTGGAGAGGTCTTGTCCTGGAGTCTGTGCTGCAGAAGTCGGTGGTGGCTGCAGAGGTCTTCCAGAGACCGTTTGGCTTGTCGGTTTCATAGGCTGCTGTTGAGCTGAGGGTTTCGCTGGAGCGGGCTGTTGAGGCTGGGGCTTTGCTGGGGTGGGCTGTTGAGGCTGGG
>JABTXL010002926.1:3673630-3707410 GCA_025134845.1 Neodon shergylaensis | reverse complement strand
GGCTTTGCTGGGGTGGGCTGTTGAGGCTGGGGCTTTGCTGGGGTGGGGTGTTGAGGCTGGGGCTTTGCTGGCGTGGGCTGCTGAGGCTGGGGCTTTGCTGGAGTGGTCTGTTGTGAAGGCTTTGTAGGAGCTGGCTGCTGAGGCTGGGGTTTCACTGGGGTAGGCTGCTGAGGCTGAGGCTGAGGCTTTGCTGGAACCGGTTGCTGAGGTGAAGACTTTGCTGGGCCTGGCTGTTGAGCTGGTGTCTTCCCAGGTCCAGATTGCTGAGTTGGAGGAGTCTTTGTAGGTCCAAGTACCTTAGCTGGAGGCTGTGGGCCAGTTTGTTGAGCTGGGAGTTTTGCTGTTCCTGGCTGCTGAGCCGGGGACTTTACTGGCCCTGATGGAATCTTTCCAGGACCAGGAGTTTGAGTTAAAGGCTTTGGCCCGGGCTGCTGAGATGAAGTCTTCTCGACTCCAGCCTGCTGCACTGACGGCTTGGATGTCACTGGAGGTTGCACTGGGGCCTTCATTGTCCCTGCAGGTTGAGCTGGGGACTTTGTTGGCCCTGGCTGCTGGACTGTGTCCTTTGCAGGTCCGGGTTGTTGGGCTGCAGATTTCCCAGGACTTGCTTGCTGAGCTGGTGTTTTGGCTGGGCTCTGCTGGGAAGGCTTTCCTGGTTCTGAAGGTTTAGTCTGAGGCCTGGCTGCGTCTCTTTCAATAGGCAGCTTTGTCTGGTCCGTCTGCGGAGGCTGGGAAGATGCCTGGGAAGGCTTTCCTGTGCTGGGGGCTTGTGGTTTTATTTTTTCTGCTTGTTGGGAAGATGCTGACTTGGGAGAGGGGTCCTGCTGTATCGCTTCCTTCACTGGCCCTTGCTGTTTCGGAACCGACTTGGGTGAGGGCTGTTGTAAGGGAGGTTTTGTGATTCCTTCCGATTTCCCTTGGTCCTTCTGAGCAACCTTTTGTTTCCGTGTTGTTTCCTCCTGGGATGCCTCAGAGTCCGATATCAAATCAAAAGGGTTGAATTTATTTACTACAGAGGAGACAGCACTTAAAGGGTTAACGTCTGAGAAGAAACCGGGCATCAAACTAGGCTTGTACTCTTCCTTAAAATCAGTTCTGGACTTTGATTCTTTCAAGCTAATAGTGGACGGACTCCTTCCAGGCAACTTCTGCTCGGACCTAAATGTGTCTGTAGTTCTGCTTTTACTGAGTCCAGGCTGAGCGGGACGCCCAGGGTCCGGGGGCTTTCCGGGTTGCTTGGGAGACTGACTACTATCCAACTCTTGTTTCCTGGAAAATTGAAAACAGCGGAAGTTATTTCAAATCAAATCAATATTTAAAGATATTGTTTTCTTATAACTCGAACGTATGAAGCCCCAGTTTGTATTGCAGCCTAGATGGAACATAAAATTTTCCTAGTCTGTTACTTTTTTTTTGAATGGGTAGACATTTTAAAAAGGTAGTATAGCAAAAGCAGCTTGTTGGTGACGAAAACTTATGTGGATAAACAATGTAAACTTAGACAAATATACTTATTAGACTATAACATATAGGTTTAAAAAGTAAAACCGCATTGTCAAGGTAACGTCATATTGACTATCTCTAGTAAGTAATGTCATACATGACTATGTCTCCTTTTTGATCAAAACTTATGGTCAAGGAAAAACAAAGAGAATTAAGAAGTTGCATTAAAATATAACAGCTTGCCAGTTTTGGTTTTACTTAATTTTGATAATTCGTAGTTACCTAAGGCACACTGTAATATTTAGGTGAGCTGCAGTAATGGAGCTAAACGACACCTTTTTAGCACACTGAGAAATCTAATGCTTTACACAATTTTGCTTTGTTCTACTTGGAATGGTAACACCCATCAAACACTATCCTTATTAAACCTTATAAAGATTTGTATGTTAATTACTAAACTTCTTTGAGAAACAAACTTTCTTGTGCAAGGCCAATATTACTTTATCCGTTCTAATAGTTAATTATTAACGTGGAATTTTTATGCAGCATCACAGCTGAGACTTAAAGTATCTTGAGATAACAACCTGATAGCCAAGCAGCATGGAACCAGCTGGGGCCCCATTTTTGAAAAGTGCTATTACTTTCTTCAGTCGAAGAAAACATGTAATCACTTCATTTAGTGATTGTTACATTGTTTAATTATCTTATCTATTATCACTGATATTGCTAGACAGGTGTAACAAGAAGCTTTACATGACAATTTTTAAAAAAAAACCTGTAAATATGATAAACTTTAAGTGATATGAGTGGAATGATTAAGACGTATATTTACAGATATGTAGTCATATTAGGTATGTTAAATTTTGAATGAGCCATTTATGTCAACAACAAAAGTGCACTCATTTCCTTCCACACTATAGCAGTGGAGAAAAACAGATAAGGAGTTTTGCTTCATTAATGTCACTTTCTATTTGGAAAATGCATATTTCTGTTTAAAAGAAACAAGGAAAAAGAATGCATGATTTGGGAGCACCTGAAATGTAAGATGGCCCCCAAGAGTTCTACATCTTTTATTCAGTTTGTCAAAACAGGCTAGTTAGAGACACAGCCACACATTGTCAACTTTGTGATATTTAATAATTCTCTTCAGGACTTCCCTAATGCTTACAGTATGAATCAGGATCTAAGAGAGAGTTAAAAGAAATGGAAAAGTATTACTAGTAGCTCCTCCTGAAAGATTGCTGTAAACACCCTCAAAAAATTACTTTGCTCAACTGCCGACTGAGATGAACCTAGCACACAGGTTATACCATGAAAGACCTAATTAATGATGCCCTCATTCAGCAGGAAGCAGTTTGGAGAGAAAAAACTACGCCCATGTTCCCAAAAATTGTTTATAAATGTTCTTTTACATTTAAAGGGGGATATGACATAGATATGATGTATATGTATTTCTGATCTTGATTAAGATATTGTGATTATATAGTTCATTTAAAATGTAATGTATAATTAGAAATATAGGTTGTTAATGGATTTAGTTAGATTTTCTAGATATATAGAGATATATTTCAGATAGGCATTCTTCATATCTCTCAAAGGCTGCAGAATATGGCATTTAAAATATTTTAATAACTTAGGGCTTTTCATGACAATGAGACACATCTGCTCCTGGCAGCACCAATCTACTTCGAGAGGAAGATGGGCATCGAAGAGGATCCTTATAGCCATTTGGGCAAGAAACTGCTCTTGCCTGGACTGATACATAAACTGGACACAGAGAACCCACAGAGAGAGGACTACTGAACTTGCCTAAAGGTGAGATGGTCTTTCAGGGTTCCTGACTCATGAAAGAGTCTGCAAGACATTCTGCAGGACATAGCAGACAGTGACTGAACTGCCTTTGAAATTTCCTGCTTTATGGAAATGTCTCTGGATACCGTGGGCCTGTAGGCCGAAGATGGATGCCCCACCAGTACAGAGGAACTTTGGGTGACTGTCCAGGCAGCGAGATGTCTCTGTCATTTCTAGAGTTTTGGACTTCCTGTTTACTTAGGTATTATTATATCCTTCTGGAGTCTTTGATGGAGTTGAAGAATAAATAGTTATAGTTTTCCTTAATTATGATAAGAGATAAAATAGATATAAATATTGTAACTGTAATTCTTACTTGATAACTGTTTTGTTATATGTAATTTTACTGTTAAAGTTAAAGCCTTTCTTTTTTGTTTAAACAGAAAAAGGGGAAATGATGGAGGTGGGTCTTGTATCTTATCTGTTGCTTTCATTGGTTAACTAATAAAGAAACTGCCTAGGCCCATTTGATAGGCCAACCCTTAGATGGGTGGAGTAAACAGAACAGGATTGGGGGAGAAAGGAGCTGAGTCGGAGAGTCGCCATGATGCTCCCACTCCAGCCAGACGCAGGTTAAGATCCTCCCTGGTAAGCGCACCTCGTGGTGCTACACAGAATATTAGAAATGGGTTAGATCGATATGTAAGAGCTAGCCAATAAGAGGCTACAGATAACGGGCCAGGCAGTGTTTAAATGAATACCGTTTCTGTGTAATTATTTCGGGTACAAAGCTAACCATGCGGGCGGCAGGGTGCAGGGGACGCAGCCCAGCCGCCCCTGTTACTACAAAAAGAACTTTACAAACACCAAATATTTGTTGTAACAGAAAACATCAAAATTGACAACAAGCTGCATGTGCTACACATCATAATACACCATAATTGCATAAATATCCCAGAAATGTTAAGATGTGCTGTCAGAAGAGACATGCATAGCCACAAAGACTGTCCCCAAATTCTAACTTGGCTTTAATGGTTGTCAGCATGTGAATTCAAGTAAAAAAGAAAAACAGAAAGAAAATCATCAAGATAGCGACTTGACGCCAAACAAAAATGTAAAGCTGCCTGAGAAAAAGTGATCTCGTGAACCGTTTGCCATATCAGCCACTCTACTGAAAACCGAACTAAAATGCAATCTCTGCTTGTACGCTGAACTGTGAGCTAGGAGAGGACATTCACCCATCTTTTCATTGCCAGCATCAGGGCTGGAAGTAGGAGAACAGCGCTAATCTTCGATGAATCCGTGAATGAATGAATGTGAAAACCAATGGAGGAACGCAACAGGTCCTTGCTTCCCTCTAGATTAAAGTTTCTTGAGTTCCTTTCCCTGCAAAGTCTTCTACAGATCTTCTAAGATTTTAAATGTATACTTCCCTTATTCACTTAAGAACCCGGACTTGACCTATTGTTCTATAGTAAAAGAAAAACAAACAAACAAAAATAGCGGAGCAGATGGCCACTCAGTAGGGGAGGCTCAGAGGAGCACTAAAGGAAACCATCAACTCCCAGATTTTATCTTCTGTCACAAAAGTGTGCAGTAGGTAGGGCCTTCTCATATCCCAGCTTCACGAAACAAGTGCACAGTAGAAATAAAAATGTCTTTCACTAAGTCTACAATGAATCAATGTCAAGAAGAAATTTTGTTCATAACCTTATTCTGATTCTAGCCTAAATTATTTGTGTTTAATTCCACATCCTTTTTTTTTCTTTCATTTTATTATTGCTATTCCCAGATTAGAACTTTTCTTTCATCAGTTAACACTGAAGCTGTTTTGGATAAAATGATATTTCAGGCATATGCAAATATAAAAATCTGAACCAGCTGGAATGATGAAATGTTTTTAAATGTAACACAACAACAGTCAATGACACTTAATTTGACAGTGCTGAGTCACATAAAATATTCCATATCAGAAATAAAAATACCTAAGAAAGAGCTATTCACTTTTTATAAGTAGAGAGGACATAGGATTTAAAAGGCTAAGAGAAAAATTCAAAGTCATAAAACTAGGTAAGGAAGTTGGGCCTCCAGCCTCCTAATGAGGGTGTTTCTGTGAGGACTCTCACTTATTCACATGTAAAGGAATAAAATTTGTATTATTAGCATTTCTAACAATGCATACAACACACAGCTTGTGTGGGGCCATAATTGAGACTTTTCTAGGGATGGCACTGAGATTAGCATGCTTATATCTTCCACTCCTTCCTATTAAAAATCCGGCAAAATGTCTCTGTGAACTTGAGTCATCCTCAGAATGACTTCCTAAAACAGGTAAGACAGGTTTTTATTATCTTCTTTAGAATCCAGGAACATGAGACACACATGAGTAGGGAAATGCATATTAATTTCCTATGAGTCACAAAAAAATCAATGCACTAAGAACCTGAGTACTGGAGCTGAAAATCCTTACTTCTCAAAAGTAAAGCCAGACAGATAAATTCTGCCATGTCTAATGCATGCATCTAAAAGTCTAAAAATCTGAAGTAATCTGGACCTTTATATGCACGTATATTTAATTAATATGATCCTAAAAGTCTAAATGCCAAGGTCAAGTGGATCTCTCAATATTATATATAATGCATATTTTCCCAAAAGTATACTTTATAAAAATACCTTGGCAAAATATGTGTGTGAGAAAATAAAAAAAAATATGTTTGTGTATCTTTTACAAATCTTTACCAATTACAATTGGGGGCAGAAATCGCCTAATAATAACAGTGCCAAAGTGTTCAGTTGCTAATGAGGAACTTTGAAAGCATACTGCATACACATACAACATAAAGCAGCAGTTATAATGACAGATATTTTTCTCCAGCCATTTGCTGTACATAAGCAAAGGTTAAACACCAATGATCTCGGTCGTATTTGCAACCATGCTAGACCTGTTGCATGTGCCCCTCTGGAAAAATTAGCGATCTGGCTAAGAAAAGCCCTGCTGCTCACTATGAACCTAAAATGACATGCTAAGTGAACATTTTTTTTTTCTTTCAAAGTCAGGATTTTAGCAAGCAGAGAAAAACAACTCCTCTTATAAATTATTTAAGAAAAGCTTCAAGCCTTTACTAGTTTTCAACAATAAAAGATTTTTAAATTTTGGGGCTAATTTTTGATGCTACTGTGGTTTCTTTCAAATTAAATAGGGATTTTCACCCGACAGAGTTCAACATTTCAAGATCACTACCCTTAAGAAACTTAATCTGCTCCTGTGATAGGTTTATTGTGATAGCTGGAAAATGCAGCATTTGTGTTAGCATGCTGGCAGCTAAGATGAATTTTTTTAAGTTTATGAAGTAGAACATTCTTTACCTATACATTCAGCTCTTTCATACTTTTGATACCTCAAGTCAAGATCGTGTAAGTCCCGTTAAGTAGTAAAAGGATGTTTCAGGACCATGGATAGCTATTTGTTCTGCCTAAGGGTGTGAAGTGAAAGGGTTTGTTTACAATAATAAAGGCGGAGAAAGCATGATTATACCCTCTTGGTATCTAATTAGAAAACAACTCATTCATTAGAAAGAGGGGAAATGGAAAGCTGGAGAGGAAATGAATATGTTAATATTACAGATTAGCTTTTATAATTGCTTGTGCAAATTGTCATTTATTTATCCTGTTTTTAAGTGTGGATTGAAACCTAATCTCAAGGTAATGCAAATTCCCATCTTCCATAAACTGAAAGTCATTTTTGCATAAAATAGAGCAATGGTTTAAAAAAGCCACCATATGCTAATTCTGAAATACATGTACAGCACCTGCTCTGCTGTGACCGAACCATCTGTTTAATGTCACAAAATATCTCAGGGCCTCTCTCACTGAATATAAAAGGTGTATTTATTCTATGCCTTTTACCTAGGCAGCTCCTGTTCTCTGGGGAAAGGTTGGGAATGGAGGACCAGTCACCTCCAGGGGCTTAAGGGTATTGTTGCAGATATATTTACACATCATTTCCAGAGAAAAAGACCTCAGAACACTAAGGAGGTTTAAGCGTACAGGTAAACACGCAACCCAGCTCTATCCATTTTCCAACACGTCTGTGATGTATTAATGGAAGATTTCCAGATTAGTAAAACACTGTAGGGCATCTCTCCACACCACCCTAGAGGGAAAAGGTTACAAAAGGCCAAACATTTAAAAAAAAAATTTTTTTTAAATCACACCCTAAAAATCACAATTCCAAGAATGCAATTCATGACTATCCCACCAGAAACTCTACACTGCATCATTTTTATTCCGCCCATCCAAAGCTTATGATCGCCTTATCGCCACCCCATTAGGGAGAATAAAATGAAGGGAGGCGACATATATGTACCACCGCGCGGGCGCACACACATACGTGCACGGGAAGCGGTATATATATATATATGCCTGGACCTCTCTCTCCATCATGCTGTGCGTGCCTGTGCATAGAAGGCGACTCCGCAGCGGCCGCGGGGCCGCTTCCCTTGGGCAGCCCCTGCGCCCTTGACATGACAGCAGCGATCTGTCTCCTCTCCTCCTCGCTCAGCTGGCTCAGGTCCGCCTCCATGCCGGCTGGGATTCCGGGGTGCAGGGCGCTCCCCGAGCCGCCAGCCCCGCCTGCGGCCGCCGCCAGCCCTTCGGGGAGCCCTTCCCCTTCCAAGCTCGCCTCGTTGCCCATGGCTCACGGCGGGACACGTCCCGGTGCAGAAGCCCGCGGCCGCCCGAGCCCCGCCAGCCGGGGTCCGCCCCGAAGCGTGCAGGCTGCCCAGCCCGGGAGGCTCGGGGCCCTCGCGGCTGCCCGGTGCCCGGTGCGCGGAGGGTGGGGGGCGATGAGCGCGGGCTCAGCGAGGTCCGCAGGCGACGCCCGCGGCCGGCCGCTCCTCCATGTTGCACAGCGCCAGGGCGAGCTCCTCGCCGCCCGCCAGCCTCCCGGTAGCCGCCTCAGCGCCGGAGCAGCCCGGGAGCGGCGGAGCTCGGCCAGCCCGGCGCCGTCGGCCCCGCCCCGCGCCCCGCCCCCTCGCCGCGCCCGCACTGCGCGTGCGCCGCCGCGAACAGGTGATGTCCGCCACGCCACGACCCCTCCCCCCTCCGCCCTGCGTCGCGTCGCGTCGCGCGTCGGCGCCCGGGCACCGCGGTGAAAGGGCCGGGGCGAGCCGCGGACGGAGGGGTTGGGCGGGGCGATGACTGCAGCGTTGCCCCCTGGGATTTGTAGTTTCGTTTCCGGGGGTTGTGTTGCCCCTCCCCCCCCGCCGCCCCCTGGGGACTAGGGCAGGTTCTTTAAAGCTCCTAAGGAAGGTTCAGGTAGCTAAAGATGAAAGAGGAAGAATCTTCCTACTTTTGAGGTAAATTTCCCAGGAAGAGATACAATGGCCCTTCTCTTCTAGAACTTTCCCAGACCATTAGATGAAGACATTTCAAAGTGGTAAATTAGTAGATAAGAAATTATAGATGCTTGTATCTTGCGCTGATTCCACAGGGAACTACAGCAACGTAAGGAATCATGGGAAATTGTCCACCTAGGAAGCATCAGATTGTTAAGTATGTTGTACAGTAATGGGAAACTTGGAAATCATGGTTTCCACCCCTTTTATTGTTTTATTTTACAAATGCAGAGAAGTGGGTAAACCCCATTAATTTCACAGCTGCTTAGCAACAGAAGTGACTACGTTTATAATACCCCACCGCCGCAGACACACACACACACACTTTCTGCTCCTTTCCTTAAAGATTATTTCAGTTATCGCTCAGTATGAAACTCCAAATTTGCTATATAAATTTTTTCATGAAATTTATTTAATGCTTCAGCGTTTGAGCTTAAAGAGACCAAAAGCTAAGAATCAGACGTAAATTATTAGACAGATTTGAACAGGCTTTCAGAAATGAAGTTTCCATGTTTTGTCAAATAAAATCTCTTCTCTGTAATAACTCTGGGGCTTCTACTTCTCTTAGCACAGTTGTAACCATCTGTGGCTACACTTATTAATTTAAAAATGGCTACTCAATAGAGGAAATGCATTATTTGTTGTGTCCTTAGAAACTGATCAAATTTTGGTTCTCTGATAATATATTGGAGATGTAACTTCCAAAGTCAAAGCTGTAACAGTAGTTCTTTGAGATAAAGAGGATATTCTCATAAACAAATTAAGCCTAGGCAATCAGACATCCTGATAATCCCATCTGGAGGCAAATAGAATATGCTAAAACTTTTTTTTTAAAGGGAGTTTACTTCAAAGAACTTGATTAAAAACAAAATCCTAAATCCTGTAGTACTTCTCTTTCAAAACCAGCAACTGTTCCACAGTGGACACTGAATGGAATTTTGTAACAGCCACAACCAATGGGGAGAGGGGAGAGTCATATGTTAACTGTTTTCTCAGTCTTTGTGGGAATAAAATATTATTTGATGTATGCATAACCACAGACCACAAGCTTCAAGCTGTAGCTTTAGAGTAATGGTGAAGCTGAGAAAATCCCATTAATTTTTATATATTCTTGCAAGATGAAAAGGAACCCACCAAATAGCAAGAGAAAAGTCAGTGATGATCTCTATGCAGACTAAGAATATTTGAACTTGAAAGGTCGGAGTAATATATGGCCCATTTTTGCAAAGTGTTCTTTCTCTTTCTCCTTTCCACCCTCTCCCCAGAAGCAGACTCCATCAGAAGATGAAAATGAGCTGTATGGTGAGGAAATAAATGGACTGTTAAATGAGATTAGAGAACCAGAGAACGGAGGACATATTTTGAGTGTTGACTTTCAAAAATGACTTTATCTTTAGGACCTTCTAAATGCCGGGTGTTGGATAGCTATGTTCTTTTTTCTATTTTCTATTTGGGGCTAATTTGCTAGTTCTTGGAGGTGAGTTGTCGATGTTTTGTTTTTGAGACAGGGGCGTATGTAGCTCAGACTGGCATGGAACTGGTAACGTAGCTATGAGTGGCTTTGACTATCTTCTGCTTCCTATGTGGTGCTTGGGATACTACATCCTACTTCATGCCTGCTATGTAAACACTCTACCCACTTTGATAGGAACGGAAACACTAAAGCAGAGCCAAGCGCTTTCCTTTTGCGTGAATCATTAGAAATCTGAAGTACAATTCAGGTTGTGGAGAATGGGCAGAACTCAAGGGGTATAGAATGTCACGGAAGTTCCTGTTTTCCAGAGGTGGGCTATCAATTTAATAGAGTAAACAGACTGGTGATTCTCCTCCTCACAGAATCTGTTGCCCTATGCTCATTATATAATCACACTAATGACATTTTACTAAATCTGTATTTAATTGAAAATAGTTTAGCTCTAATTCATTCTGCCTGACACGATGATCAGGAAACAAGTGAGTTTCTGAAACCCTCTACTCATGCATGCCACCTAAAGTGGTGGCTCCAGAGAGTGAAGTCTTTCCATTCGCTTCTTAACTCA
The DNA here is from genome assembly GCA_025134845.1 of Neodon shergylaensis. Lineage (NCBI taxonomy): Eukaryota > Metazoa > Chordata > Mammalia > Rodentia > Cricetidae > Neodon > Neodon shergylaensis. The sequence continues at coordinate 3,696,741 of JABTXL010002926.1, read as the reverse complement.
ACTTCCTACATAGATTATAATGCAATGGATAATATGATAGTTGCAACTAAACATGACTGGGAAACAATACCTTGAAAAACAATCCAGTTCACCATGTCCTTGCAATTATCATTCATACTAAGACATTAAAAAACATAATCACACCACTGACCATATATAAAATACCTGAACTAAATCCTTGAAATAATTAAAATTATAGTAGCTTGCAAATTTAGGTAGGAAAGTTGAGGGGATGAGGGATGGAGGGTCATGAGAAGAGGGAAGGCAGGTGAGGAGGGCAGGCAGGTGATGGAGGTGGACAGGTGAAGAGGGCAGGCAGGTGATGGGGGTGGGCAGGTAAGATACCCTGAAGATAAAGTGCTGGTCTCAAGAGAGTCAGCACTCACCAAATGCACAGCCCTTCGTAGCGGAACTTACGCATGGCCATCAAGAGATAAATGGGATTTCTTTCCCCCTTTACTAGAGCCAAAACCATTTTTTGTTCTTGTTTTGACAGAAAACAACCAACCTCCAACTATAAACCTAGGTGAATGCTGTGCAATTTCCAGTTCAGCCTGGCAGCTTTGCCTTCTCTGTATCCCCATATCTCAGGGTATTAAGATTACATGGAGACAAATGTAGTTCCCTAAAAGCTAGCTTCACAGCTAAGACTGCCGAGGTCCCTTAGCCCTGTGACCAAGCTGAGCCCCCTGCTGGTTACAGTTGCATCAATAAGCTGGATGTAAACAACAGAACTAAGCAGTGGACACAAGCATCACAAAAAGAATCATGATGATGATGATGACGATGTTAATGATGTCAATATTAATGAGATACTAAGACGAAGAAGTGCTACTCTTAAGTCACATGGTTTTATGGTTTCAGTTTAACTATATAACTGATAATGCCAGATTTTGCACACTGTGATTATATGTAACTTTTCCAAGTTCCCTTTTTCACTATGTCCCATATAATTACTGTTTACTGTACTTATAATTCAATTTAATGTAAAACTGAGATTGAGCTATTTGTTCAAATCTTCCAGATCTACTCTTCAACACCATGAAATAGAAAGGTCCAATTATCTTGAATACTTGCATGTTTATTTCGTGAAAAGCCACAATAAAAAATACCTTGTGTTTATGTTTAAACTCTAACTATAACCAATACAAAGTTATACAAAAGCATGCAAAACATACCCATACAAAGTTTTCTGAGGGGTATTTATACATACATCATAGAAACTACTGAAGGAGGGGAATATATTCTTGAGATTCCATGTAAGATAGCTGTCTAGATAACAGCTGTTCAGATGCCTGGAAGAAACTTGAGATCTGAGATTGAAAAATACTTGCGAGGAATTGCAAACACAGTATCAATTGTTATATACTGTACACTGATCCCTGTGATATAAATCAGTTGAAACCAATTGCCATTCATCTTAAACTGTAAAGGAGGTGAGAGGACACTATCTAGGGGATACCGGTGTGGGAAGTCCTTCTGTGTATGTGTTGCTTTTATTGGTTAATGAATAAAGCTGTTTTGGCCAGTGGCTTAGCAGAATAGAGCAAGGCAGGAATTGCAAGCAGATAAAGGAGAAAAGAAGGCAGAGTCAGAGAGATGCCCACGGGAGCCCACTGGAACCTTGCTGGTAGGCCACAACCTCATGGTAATGCATAGATTAATAGAGATTGGTTAATTTAAGATATAAGAGCTTGCTAGCAATACGCCTAACTGATTTGGCCAAGCAGTGTTTTAATTAATACAGTTTCTGTGTGTGTGTGTGTGTGTGTGTGTGTGTTTCAGGTCTGAGCAACCAGGAATGAACAAGCTGCCTCCGTCTACAGGATACCTGGCATTACTAAGGTTCACAATATGTGGAAAGTCAGATATTTTGAAAATACAAGCATAGGTTTTCTTGAATTTCTCTGCAGAATAAAAAGGAGACAATTTGAACTGGGGAATGGTGTGGATTATAGATCAAATTAGGCAGATAAATATGAGAAGAAGGGAATTTAGTGTTACTTTGGAAAGGAGCAATGTGTTCAGTGTGTCAACAGTGTTTGTGTGGCGCGTCAGTGGAACCTCACAGTGATTTCCATTGAATGCACTGTGTATAACTAAGTTTCCCCTCCCCCATAGACGTGCAGATATTTTCCACATTACTAAAATTTTTGTAGAATTGCTATAGCTAATTTCATGTATTAACTGGACTGGATCACAAATGGTCCAAATACTTAGCTAAATGTCTTTCCGTATGCATCTAAAATACTATGGTTTTTTCCTTTGATAAAATGCTTTGACTTTTTTTTTTAATTGGAAAGATAGTTCTGCTAGCAAAGGCAGTTCCATGCTGTCCCGGACTACAGAGTTAAGCCCCCTATTTTCCAAAAATCAGTAAATAAATGTGATGAAAAGTTTTCTTGCTGTTTTGATGGTGCATAGTGGTTGAGTAAGAAATTACCATTTCAATTTCAGTTAGGAATAGAGCACTTTGCTTCCAATCATAGCATAAGAACTGTACTGTTCACTATTTCAGGAGCCATTTGGGGAATGTTTAATTTTATTTTAAACTGAGCTCCAGATTTCTCAGGTTAATTATTGATGAGTAAGCTCAGGGTAGAAATGGTGTTATATAATTCTGCCTTGGGTTTCCCCTGTCTTTTTCCATTCAAGTTACTGCTCCCATTGAAGATCAAATGGTCCATAACATACTTATAATAATAATGTTTCCTGTTTTTAGTGGTCTTCATTGCAAGGGTCTCAAACTCTTGAAAGTGATAAGCCATACAATACTGCAGTAGCTGTTACTGTCTACTTTTACAAATGGTTAAATTGCAGAAAGCAACCAGTGTGTCAGATTTTGAACCATTTGTTCTTGCCACTAAAGAAACGTAATTTTCCACATATCTTAGTCTCACCATTTATGTCAGGCAAACTGATTCAAAATTTTGGTGCTTCAAAGAAAAGCAATAATAATAGCAGTCTACTAAATGATACTCCAAAATTTATTATCTTATGTTTTATTGATTTGCATGCAGTTTCCCACAAGGAGCATGGCTATTTGAATTATAGATAGTATAAAATATTCAGGAAGGTATTTGAAACACTTTTTCACAGAGGAAGCTCTCTCTTGAAGATAATAACATGCTCACCTTCTAGTTGCCTACATATATCATTTCTTTCTCAAATGTGCCCTGACCGAAGGAGAACCCTTTGGTACCTGGAGTTTATACTTTGGCATGGACATACTTCCCATATGAACAATTGGTTCTCAGGGAGTGCAGAGAACCTGGGGAGCCACCCCATTTGCCTGCTGTCGCCATCAGCTAATCGGGATTCCTTAGCTTTGCTCAACAGTACAGGCTTATCAGCCACTTCAAGCACCTATGATGTAAGAATGTTAGACTTACAGTAAGATACAAAAAAAAAAGACCATACCCCTATTCTCGTAGAGTGTATATTGTGTCTAGGGAAACACATTTCAAAGGGGTTTAGACTTTAGAAGATTAGCTAAGACTCCTGGGAAAGCAAGCCCTAAGTCTATATATCAGGATGCTTCACCCTAGAGGCTGAAAGCCTGGGGGTGCACAGTCCTCCGTTGTCCTCTCTGTGTGTTAGTAGGAAGCAACGTTTCACAGAGTCTACATGCTCCGTTCCAAAGAGGCAGAATGTACCACCCACTTCTTTTCAGATTCTCGGGGACACACCAGATTCCATCTTGGCGATATTGTGTGTGGGTGCCTGGGTGCCATAACAGAGAGGTTCCCTGAACAATAGTTGTGGTCATTTTCCATGAAAACGATGTTGACCATTGCAAATGTCAAAGGAGGGAAGCACCACTGTTTCTAGCCTCCTGAGCATTGTCTCTCCACAGGTGACTCGCTGAACCTATAGTGACTCAACTATTAAGGTATGAGACCTCATTCAGGTGGCCGTCTTCCGAGCAACCATCAATCTGCTGTCTGTGAAACCAACCCACCTAGCGGTACAAAAGGAACATGTCTTCAGAACGTTGAGGTTCAAATCAGTTATTAAAGTTAAGATGAATCAAAGTGTTAAACGGTAAAGTCAAGAACATCACAGAAGCTGGATATAGGACTTCTTCGCTGGCCAGGTTAAAGGCAGGGCAACGCGCTGGTAAAAATAGCCAAGTTCAACCCTGTCTCAAAAAACCAAAAAAAAAAAAATAGCAAAGTTCGTTCCATTCTTCCGGTAAGGAAGACCCTCCCTAGGGAGGAAATGCAAGCACAGTTGCCCTTACTCCTAATTAACTCAGCTTCACTTGTAGCTATGTCATTGTCTATGTTCTTGCATGGGATGCACCTAATTGTGGCAGACTAAATCATAGGTAGGGACCCTCTACAAAAGCCTCCACCTATTTGAGGAAAGAAAGATCAGAGTCCAGCGCAAGGGGTGGACCAGCCAGGTGATGTGGGAGGTGCAGATTTAGAAGCTGAGCCACTAAAAGCAGCCCTGTGATGTTGCTGCTTAGCTGGCACACCTCACACAGCACGGTAGGGCACGTTTTTTGCTTTGCCCGATTGCCTGCTGAGATGAGACTGGACTTGTTTTCTCTACCTGTGCCTGGATGTGAATTATTCTCCTTCAGGAATGTAGGGAGCAAGACCACTTCTGTGGTTGGATCTGGAAGGAATACAAAATAAGGCATATTTCTACATCCATAGCATGAACCAAGCAGTTCACCAATAGGACATCCTGAAGGAAATGTGTCTACATCTGGGAAAGCCCCAGCATGGAAAGTTTGAAGATTCCAAGGCCCTCAGATCTGACCACAGCCATCTTGTGGATGTTCTTTTGTCTGACATCCCAGCTCTCATATGCTCAGCAAATCATGCCTTGCTATGATATATTAACAATCAGTTCACCTTGGGGATGACTGTTAGCCCAAAGGGACCACTCTGCTCTCACTGCTCTGGAGATGTGAACAACTCTAGCCTTCTAAGGTAATACATGTCTGAGAAGGTTGCAGGTAGGGCTTTCTAGTTTCTGACCTGTGTCTGGGCTCTGTGAGGGGCAAAATGGCATGTGCAAGGCAGACTGCCATACTCTTCCTGTTCTCTGGTTTCATCAGCAAGAAGCACGGGAGGTGACCATCAGAAGAATGATGCTGTCCTATATAGCACCCGCATTGTGTTTCTTAACCAGTCAGATTTGTTTATTTACCACTTCTCGTCGATACTTTGTATCCATATGTAGAGGTCTGATTGCTGGGTCTCTAGCAGCCTGAGAGCTTATCCAAACCACGAGGGAGCTCATGGTTGTTTGTGGAATCTGAGGAGGGTCACGTGACCTTCAGGAACTCTCAGGGCAGTATTGGACAAAGGCAGAAAGTGTAGGCAGAATTATGCCTAACACAGAAGGCTTGGGTTTTCTGTGGACCCAGGGCAGCTGGGGATGCTGATCATGCTGAGAAAGCTTACATACAAAAGTGTGTATTGTACAGAGTTAATGGAGTGAGTCTCCAACTACTGTTAATACAGTTGAATAGTACAGTCGTACTGGATTGGAGAAGGGGCCTTGATAGACAAGCAAGGGTTCTAGAAGCTCATAAACCTCTTCAAAGACGTGATTATCCCGGTGGTGAGAATACCTATCCCACAAGGCGCAAGGTGTTCACACACACCCCATCAGGTAGAAAAATACAGGCAGTGGGGATGAAAAATGAAATGATGAGGAAGTTTGTGCCCATCTCCAGCTAAATAGTGTGGAGAACACCGCAGGAGAGGAGTTAAAGGGCTTTCTGTTAGTGGCTCTCACATTGGCATCAAGTGAGCCTTTTTCAGGGGTTGCCCAAGACCATTGGAAAACATACGTTTACGTTACGATTCATAACACTAGCAAAATTACAATTATGGAGTAGCAGTGAAAATAATTCTATGGTTAGGGGTCACCACAACATGAGGACCTGTATCAAAAGGGTCACAGGATAGGAAGGATGAGAACCCCACTAAAATATGCTTGTCAGTGACAGCCCTCTCAACCTCTCCAGAGAGATCCAGAAGTTTCGACTCCAAGGTCAGACTGATGGCATGTTACACTGGGAAGCAAGCAGAGGAAGGGTCCTCTTTGGCAAGCTCCACTCCTCCCACACTTCTCTGCCAGCTTTGTAACTTGGTAAAAACTCTCTGGTTATTTCTGTGTGTTTAAAACTCTTTTTGAGAATATAACCCAAAGTGATTTGAACAATTCACCTTGAAGAAAAAACAAATCAGAAAACTTTTTTCCCCAAGAATATGAAAGTACATCAAAGACCTAACAAAACAGTGAGCGAATACTAGGTCAGATCTCAAGATACACGAAGCAGTGTTTTGATTTTGCGCTGGATCCTTATCTGATTTTTTTTTTAAAAAATGAACTTTTCTTTGTACATCCTTTTTGAGTGAAGTGGGAACACGAAAAAGCCTAGAGTCTGTGAAGGACAATAGATCGAAGGTCGGTATTTACCAAGGATGAAGTAACACTGAAGGGCTGTATGGTAAAGGTGAATGAGAAGGTGATCATGCCATTTTAGTCACCTAAAATTTCATAGAAATGCATGTCAGTCTTTATGACTTCAATACTAATTGGCCTGAAGTGTTGGTGCCTCCACATGAAAGGTCCAAAGCAAGGCTCGCCATTGTCCACAGACAAGTACTGTCATCCTGACCTTTTAAATCTGCCTTTTCTGGGCAGGCAGTGGTGTGTGGTGGGTAGATTTTAATTATCTGAGGACAACTGGTGAAACCAAGCTCATTTGTGGAATGTCTCCTGAGAAGAATGGAACAGGAAACTGAAGGGAACACAGAGAACAGTGAGTAGGGGGCGGAGCCTGACTGATCCCAGAGACAGACTATAGCAGTGGCTTATGGATATTTCTGGGTATCATCTGGCAGCTAGACCTTCTGCATCAGCACCATCTCAGAGCTTAGGAAAAACATCACATTCTCACGCTTGATCCCCAAATAGTGGAATCAGATTCCGTATTTTCACAGGACCTTTAATTCCTAATCACATCAAAATGTGAAAGAATGAATGAGAATAAGTAAGTCTGAACTAGATCAGTAAAAGGGGAGAGGAAGGGCTATTGGAATGTTGTACAACCTGATTTCAGAGCCATGGGCTTGATATCAAGATGCACGCTCTATAGAAACTTATGAAGATGATCTCTGAGATGCTTTCAAATCTGGTTGGTACACATAAAGCCAATAAAAGAATGAAGAAATTGGAACAACAGCATCTAACTCTTTTACGTTGTTTTCCTCTATGAACTTAGAGAATGCAGGTATTTGGGCTGGGTGTACATTTGGTTGTGCTGAAGGTGTAATTGGGATTCAGGTTCTGAATTTAGGACTTGTGTTCTTTCCTTTGTGTGCATGATAACACAGTCTTCTGGGGTTGATGCAGAGGGCTGATTGCAGAATGCAATTTACTCCTGTTTTGAAAGTTTAAGAATATTTATTCTACCCGAATAAACTCCAGTGTATCTTTAAGTGTGAAACTGCACTGTTAAAAGTCACTCACAGCTTCTCTTTGCCTTCTGATAATACGGTTCTCTAATTTCTTCCTAACACGTTATCATATGTAGAGATAACATTAAAACAAAATGAAATTTGTAAATAAGTAAAAATATAAAGTTGAATAAATGTGTGAGGTAAACAGAGGTGGTAGATTGCTCTCGGATGGCGACTTTGGGTGAGGGGACTTGGAAATCCTTAGAAGTCCTTCACGGTATAGTCTGGGTGAAATGGCAATAACAGGTCTGTTTCCTTCTTCTAAAGCTTTGTACAGACACATACATATCTGCGTGTAACAATAATGAAGAACGAAGTCATGAATTTGAACAAGGAGAACAAGGAGGGGTATATGGGAGAGTGTGGAGAGAGGAAAGAGAAGGGAGAAACGCTGCAATGATATTAATCTCAAAACAACGTAGAGGTAATTATGAAAGAGTAACTGCAGATGACAAGCCAGTGTGCCCTTCACGTGTGCTTTAGAACACCTGTACAATTTTGTTCGTGATATTGCTGTACTTTGCAGATTGTTCATTAAAATTTTGATGTCTCATTTTCTTGAAAACCTGAAAAGTTAATCACAAAGGTTATCGCCTGGCAATAGCTTCATGCTTTAAGTTTGATGCATTTCCTACCTCCTGTGTAGCTTTGTATTTGACTGTTTTGTAATCTTCATGTCTCACTATGTAAGGATTCAAGTCTTCCTACAAATAAGAGATAACTATCTGGGACTTGCAAATTCATAAATTTCAATATCAAGTGATCTACATTTTTGGAAAATTGAGGAGAACAGCACAATAACAGATTTCAACCATGGTTTCATCTTTCCACCTCTGCTTGGTCTTCTAAATAATTTTCTTTTGAGGCACATAGATTTGTGTACCTGAATGATAATTAGTGACAGATTGAATTTCTCTGTGCTTGTGTGTGTCAGAGTGCAATTAACAACTATGTGGGTAACATAATGATGATGACTATATAAAAGGTAAAAATAGCCTTTCTTCTTAGTTTCTTTTACAGTTTTGTAGTGAATATTTTCTTTTGACTTCAGAGAATATTTCCTTATGCAACAATTTCAAAACTATGTCTCATACTAGACCACTTCCCATGTAACAATTCTTATTTCTAGAAATCTGTTTGAGGTCAAAAATTAATATTGTTCTGTGTTCTCTTATAGGTTACTATCTCTGGATTTCAAAAATTCTCCATCTCACACTGACTTCTAGAAGAAGTTAATGATATTTTAAAAATCTTCTATATACATCATGTGGTCATGAATTTTTTTATTTAAATAAACTTTTAATTAACTTCAGAGCTGATAATTTTTCATTTGTTTTAGTAAAGACATGTTGCCTAAGCCAGGCGTGTTTCTGTCATTTGCGATAACCCTTTCCGGAAAGAACAGACATGTAGTTCATGCTCTCTAACACACGTTCTCTCTGCGATTTATTTTCCATTGTAATTGTAAGAACTTGTATCTGTCTTCCAAGATTTATTAAATATCACCTTTGACTCCACCCACGCTAAGCTGCCTATTCCCCAGCATTGTATCTGCACCCCAGCTGTAGTGGAGCTGAGTCCCGCCCAGGCTGGCTGGACTTTCTCAACTGCATTTCCTCCATGAAACCAGCCCACTTAACCACGGACACTGGCCAAATATCATGTGTTATATTGAAATGTTATTGCTTTTATCAAATAAATTTAATTAATAATTTTACATCTTATTTTTCAATAATATACCTACTAAATAAACCAACTTTATTCAATCTTTTCTTATTCCCTAAATTATCTTTCATAGGAAAGGCTGTTTTTCCTGACAGATAAGCTAGTTATGAGCTTTGGAAGCTTAAATCTATGATACAGTACAACAAATTTTGTCTCTCTGGAGTGCCTTCCCTATCATCAGATAAGCGCGAGTCTGTTCCCTGTGTACTTTTGAAGTGCCCTCTTTGACCTCCTTTCTCCTGCAGCTCTAGTACAGTTCTCTATTCTCTGTAGCAGAATTGATGGCTCCACCAAGACTTACATCTTCAGCCTGTGTGATTTCAAGAGCTCTGTTAAAATAAATACACACAGCAGTACTGATCTCCACTGACAGCACACCCCTAACGCTCCATTTCTACACATCACTGAACAGTAAGAGCATCCTATTCCTTTACTTGTTTACCAAGTCATGTGGCTGAATATATTTATATATAAATATAAGTTGTAAGAGATAGTTAATAATAAGCCTGAGCTAATGGGCCAAACAATTTATAATTGAAAAATAATTAGGACAGGGTGTTCGGTGCCCTTTAGTTCCAGCACTTAGGAGGCAGAGGAAGGAGGATCTCTGGAAGTTTGAGGGCAGCCTTGTCTAAATAGTGAGTTCCGTATTCTCACCTCTAATCACACCTTTCCGCCACATCCGTCATTTCTTTTCCGAGTATACCAAGGATACTAATAAATTGAGACCTTTGTATTTGGCATTCTTTCTGCCTAGAAAAGTCTGTCCCTATGAATCCACCTAGATATATACTTCAGTAGCTTGCTCCAGTGTCGTGCTTTTAGATCTTATTTAAGAAGTGTCCTTAGAATGATAATCCTTCCTTCCATTAGATGTCTCCATTGGCCTTTCCTACCTCACATTCTTTACATGACTTGTAGATACCCCATTTATATAATTTCTTTTCTATATTATCAACCACTGTGGATACTTCATTTGAACAAGGTTTCGTTTGTGTGGATGTTTACTGTTTATCTCCAATGCCAAAACAGTGGCTGGCTAACACATAGTATGTACTCTGCTAATAATTTCTACTTTAAGAGTATTTGGCTGAATAAATGACAGAGTAACAAGGTACCTACTGAGAACAAGATTTCAGATGAAACTGAACCATAGTGTGATAATTTCAGAAGGAATTACCAATGATGCCTTTGGATGGTGCATCCTAATTCCGTATGGACTTAGGTACTAGCTCTATCACTATTGATATACTCTAACCAACCATTTTTCCCTATGCACCCACATCTCTGGTGGATATTGTACAGTAATTTTCTTGGACACACTATGTTCAACATGCATAATGTTGCCACACTCTCTTAAAATGACCTGATCTACTGTGCTAACTACATCAGTGAAGGCAACAATTCCTGCCCAAGCCAGTTAGGATGAGGACATTCTAAAATTTTCTTCATCCTGTACAGGAAAATATCAATACTTCTTAGATAGGGAAAAGACTATCTCCTCTCTCTTCTTATCTTTTGAAGCAACCATGGCAAGATAATGCTAGGAAGAGAAATGTACAGGATTATATTACCGAGTTGTTCTCTCTTCTTTTGTTCTAAGTAAGAAGATAGATATATAGAAAATTTTTTAACCACATAAAGTTGTGAGGGGTTAGGGTTTTTTGTTTGCTTGCTTGTCGATGCTATTTAACATACAATACTGGCTTAAGTAGCAAAAGAGAAATATCAATAAAAATGACATTAGAATAGAATCATAGTGTTCCAAAGAAGCCCACTCCCCGTACATAAATATCTTCAGATACTTTGGTGGCCATCACATTTTGAGAGTATAGAATCAAGGGATAGCTATATGCACTCTGGAACAGTAGTACTCTGAGTGACTCCAAGATGGCCGGTTACCAAGCACCTTCCCTACTTTTCTGTAAGACCTTGAAAAACACAAGAGTTTCAAATTTCAATACAATGAAGAGTAAGTGTTTTTCCAAGGTATCATGTGTAGCCCTGGGGTCCTCAAGTTTTATAAGAAATAAATATCCATTGAATTTAGGCGTTTATAATCTAAGATTTGTGTTACCACTTTTTTCTCTCTCTCTCTTCACAACATCTTTCTTTCTTTGCCTTCTTCTCCCCTTCTCTGTTTCCTCTTTCACTCTTAAGAAATAAAGACACTAGGGTGACTGAAAATTCAGGTAACAGTTTTATTTAGGAACAGTGCACAGGATTAGAAAAAGAAAGAAGAAAGCTTGATGCTCTGACAAATACAAGATCGTCATGCCTTGCAAGCCGAGGAGACGGTGGTCTTCATTTCTTTTTTTTCTTCTTTGTTTATTTTTTTGGTCTTCATTTCTTGTTTTGTTTTGTTTTTTTTTTTTCGAGACAGGGTTTCTCTGTGATTTTGGAGCCTGTCCTGGAACTAGCTCTTGTAGACCAGGCTGGTCTCGAACTCACAGAGACCCACCTGCCTCTGCCTCCCAAGTGCTGGGATTAAAGGCGTGCGCCACCACCGCCCGGCTGGTCTTCATTTCTTGCTTATCAACCAGTTTTCCACAGTTAGATTGTCCACTGGCATAAAACAAAGATATAACTTAAATAGAATCATTCTTAAGATAAAAAATAATCTACGCACAATCCTAAAATTTGGGGAGATAATGAAATTGAGGAATTAAGAAGCTGACAGATCTTTTGGAGGAAACGATGGACAAATCAATAGTGAGCTTGAATATCTAGGTTTTAACTCGGGCATTTTATTGGATCCATCTGTATAAAGAACTGTATTGGTTTATTTGTAAGCAGAATGTTGAAGTCAAACTTTTCTTGTTGAGAATTGTAAGACACAGAGAAATCTCTAGTCTTCCACAGCCATGACTCTTGCCTCCCACAACTAATGATGATTTGGAAGGCAGAAACCAATTTTGGAAAACAGATAAGTTTGGTTTAGGTACTGACTGATACACAATAATTTAACTAAGACTTGATTTTTTGAGAAGAGAAAAATTTGGTTGACTTACTGACAGCTACAACATACTTACTGATACCTAAAGGATTCAGTCATTTTAAACAAGATCCCTATTATCTTCAGACTCTTCTTTCTATAGAATAATGAACTTTTTAAACTATCCAATAATTTAAGATTGAATAAGTTTACAATGTAATGAATAAACAAAATTGGATTTTATTCATGCTGTTTTGTTTTCTTTCTTATTGGAAATCTTGAGAGACAGAAATCTCTGTCTTTTCAAGGCTTCATAATTATGATGAGTTTGCAAGATAAGTAACAAATACAGGGTACTGAATGGAGGAGGATTGTAAAAGTGCTATTTGTGTCTTTTGAAGTCTGCTGGTCAGCTGTTTTTTAGATTATGCTTCAATTTGAGCCTGTCTGATGTGTTCTCATGATTAGATTTAGAGTATGCAGTTTTTGGCAAAAACACTACAGAAATTACATGCTTTTTTCTCAGCGCCCTTTTTCTCTGAGACCCAAACTGTATAGAGCAATCTCACCAAATGTCCTTATAGTTCAGTGAGTAGAAGACCTTGTTTGATTTTATTTCTTTGTTAGACTACACCTCAGTTTCTTCCTATAGAGAATTTGGATTCCGAGGGTATTTTATTTACAAAATTAAATATAGATGCTTGTAGATAATAAAGCAAAATGTATCAATAAAATATGTAATTGTCTTAGTTAGAGGTTTACTGTTGCTGTGAAGAGACACCATGATCATGGCAACTCTCATAAAGGAAATATTTAATTGAGGGTGCTTCACTTACAGTTTCAGAGGTTCAGTCCATGATGGTCATTAAAGTGAGCACGGCAGCGTGCAGGCAGGTGTAGTTGGAGGTGAGAGTACTACACCTTGTAGGTAGCATCTTGCTGCATCTCCACTGACTGCCATACTAAGGGAAGCCCGAGAAAAAAGAGACTTCAGAATCTGCCCCTACAGTGACACGCTTCCTCCATTCTCTTCCACCCAGTAATTGTGGTGCATTTTACACATCCTCTATTAACAAGTCATTGTTGTAATAGGGGCGGCTGGGCTGCGTCCCTGGCACCTGGCCGCCCACATGGCTAGCTTTACCCGAAATAATTACACAGAAACTGTATTCATTTAAATACTGCTTGGCCCATTAGCTCTAACCTTTTATTGGCGAGCTCTTACATATTAATCTAACCCATTTCTAATAATCTGTGTAGCCCACGAGGTGGCTTACCAGGGAAGATCTTAACCTGCGTCTCTCTGGAGTAGGAGAATCATGGTGACTCACTGACTCAGCTTCTTTCTCCCAGAATCCTGTTCTGTTTACTCCGCCTACCTAATTTTCTGTCCTATGAGGGCCAAGGCAGTTTCTTTATTAGTTAACCAATGAAAGCAACAGATAAGATACAAGACCCACCTCCATCAAGTCATGATACGTATTGTCCAGTGTCCCACACCCAGTTGATAAATGTGACTCAAATACTTCTTCATAGCAAAGAAATAAGCAACAAAGCAAATTTAATAAAGACATAGTATTTTTTAACTATATATATATGTTGAAGGACTATTATTGATAGTAAATAAGGAAGTCAAACAATTTAACACTAAACATCCAAATACAGATGGAAAAAACACAATAATATAAAGTTACAGTGAAGAGAAAGGATTTTGATACACAATCAAAGCAAATAGATGAGAGCTCTGATTTTTTTAAACCAAATTACTCTTACTAAAGACTAAATGCAGAAGTAAAAGTAAAGTATGTCTTAATCTTTTTTTCATTGTGAATCTTGCTTTTTTCGAAGTGAGAATACTTATAATTAAACACAAATAACAAAAATATGTAGATCTTAAGATCTGCAGAATTAACAAATAAAAAATGAGGCCTTCAACTAAAGAAAGTGATTGCAGATTGAGTAGAAAGAAATGGCTTCAAAGCAGTTTTAGCAGAGACCTAAATAATGACTCTGTGAAGACCCCATGAAAAGTAATCTACACAGGAAAAGCTCCGAGACAACAAGAATATAAAATGTCAAACAGGTTAGTTTGCTTAAGGATAGCATAGCAGGGCACTATAATTGTAAAGGAGGCCACGAAGAAAGGAGTTTGAGATAAAGTAGAAAGAAGCAGGAAAACACCAGATTATTCAGGGCCATTGAATCAAGGCAAGAAATTTTGTTTTTATTTCATGAGCAATATCAGCCCATTGGAGCAATATCAGCCCATTGGAGGCCGAGGAAAGAACAGTATAAAAAGCAACAAGATTAGAAGTATGTTATTCACCTTTTCTTTCCCACTTCCGTATAGTATTTTGGCAAGAAAATGAGGGATGTTGATCTCCATGTGAAAAGAAATGTATACACCCTGGAATACATACAAATGGAGAGGGATGCAGTGATTTGTGTGATCATATCTGTATTTAAATCAGAGATCAGTATAAACTCGTTTTTAACTTAGCATAGGTTGAAATGTGGACATTTGGGATTGCTTAATTATATGTAGATGTATGGGTTAGTACACATGTCAATATTTGTTTTTCTCACTGAAAATAGAACATAGGGCAACAGCATCCTGGTAGCACTGAAACTATTTAGCAGCCGGTTTTGGATTTTCTACCATTCTTCAATTAAGGAATTGTTTGGGAGAAGGCTGATTCTCTATCTGTGGTCAAGATCATAGGAGATGAGTCTGTAAGAGTCTTTTAGTCTCTCAAATAGGAAGGTATTCTATTATTAGGAAAACATGTCAATGATTGGGCATCTTAAAGGGACACACATAAGAGAGCTGCCAAAGGCCATGGGGTAAACAATATGAAATAAACAAAGTAGCCTTGTATTATAATCTGAATTATAATATTCATCAATTTATTTTGATCTAGTACAGTGAACTATGAGTGAGTGAATGAGGAGGAAGATCTCAGGAAGAACTCAAGATTACTATTATTAAAAAATCATTGCTTACTCGGTAAAGAGTAAGTATCCACACCTTAAGTGTGCACTAGTTCTATGACTTCCTTCCAAGCATACAGTATAGAAGCAGCCAAAATGATGAATATGGAAACACATGGTATCTCAACAAGATGATCACAGTTAGGTTAGCATCGATGTTTGTAACTCATGTCGACAGCCCTGATGTGTTATGTG
The DNA here is from genome assembly GCA_025134845.1 of Neodon shergylaensis. Classification (NCBI taxonomy): domain Eukaryota; kingdom Metazoa; phylum Chordata; class Mammalia; order Rodentia; family Cricetidae; genus Neodon; species Neodon shergylaensis. The sequence goes on along the minus strand of JABTXL010002926.1, from coordinate 3,681,402 downwards.
AGAGAACACACTTAACCTTGGTGATCTTACTCCCAGAATCCAGAAACCTTAATCAAATCACAGAAAAAATGGCAGAGAAGTCCCTATTTAGTATCAACAAGATATTAGACCCTTGGGACTATGGAGTGGGGGTGAGAAGGAAGAAGTGGAAGGAAGGAGAGAGTGAGATTAAAGAACACATACCCCCCAAAAATCTAGGTACACATAGGATAAATAAGTAAAAGCAAAGAAAATCTGTAACTAATTTGATTTGATATTAAAATATCAATACAATAGATGTCAACATTGGTTTTATAATTATGACAAATATTGCCCTAATTTAATATGTTAACATAAGGTGTGAGGCACTCAGGGATCCCTTGAACTATGTTTTCCACTCTTCTGTTAATACAAATCTGTTCAAAAAAAACTTCATTAAAATTACGGAAACGAAACGTATTATCGATGAGAAAGACTGCCTTTTGCCAGCGTGATGTCGTTTGCCTTGAAGTACCTCAGTAAGATTAGGTGAAGGGACGCGGAAGAACTAAACTGTGTCAACACCAGTGCAAGGGCTTGGCTGAAGGAGCTAACCCAGCATGTCAATTTACGGGCCTCCAAACTAATCATGGCTTCAGGGAACCACACACAGTTCGAGGAGCAAGGGAGTTTTGTGTTTGAAGTTGTACTGTACCTAGAAGTACTGAGCAGCTAAGTACTTGGCCCATGCTTGAATGCTGGACGTGAAATAGCAGTACAATTCTGCACTTGGACATCCTGCATCTGTATTGGCTTGAACAGTATCAATAACTGTAGCTATAGTCAAGTCTGTTTTAAATGTAAGCAGTAGAACACACCTGCTTTGACTCAGCTCTCATGTGTGTTAATTGAAACTTTAGAGTCTTGTCTAATTGTTAGGAAGATTGGAAAACGTAACCTCTTCAAAGCCAGAGATGATGAAAAATATTAGAAAGGAGAAAATGCAATTGTAGAGAATGAATCAGCCTGTGATTTGTATTTTTTTTATTGCATGGTCAGTGCATATATGGTGGTTCCGTTGAACTTGTCCATATTGGTTTCATGGCCTAAGTTGGTGAGGATGACTAACCAGGTCTCTTCCTCCTGTGATTTGTATACCCTCTCCTATTCAGCCTCACAGTATTAAAGCAGAGAAACTCTCTATGGAGAAGCGATATTCAAGCCCCAAGTTGTTTGTCTCAGTGGCTGATCGGCATTAAGTCTGCCCAAACACGAGGGCTGTCTAAACTGCAGTCCACTGGACAGGCTTCCCCATTGTGAGACAATGGAATGCAGAACAAATGCAATCAAAGTCTGAAATGCATGCAGAAAAATATTCCCTCTGCCCTTAGAAACAGGGCCTCATGATTTTGAAAGTGCAAGGCAGCTGGTTTCTCAAGGACGGACAATGGTGCGGTGTATCACTGAGGATTCTTGAGTGCTCTCGCCTCAGCCATGAGGATTCTGTATAAATAAGACAGCACAGTTGCTAGGAATGGGGTCAGATAAGGAAGCCACCGAATGCTGTTGCTTATTGCTATAATGCATCCTATCATTCAGTGATTTATTTTTTCTATTTTTTTGTTTTGTTTTGTTTTTCGAGACAGGGATTCTCTGTAGCTTTGGAGCCTGTGCTGGAACTAGCTCTTGTAGACCAGGCTGGCCTCGAACCATGGAGATCTGCCTGCCTCTGCCTCCTGAGCCCTGGGATTAAAGGCGTGTGTCACCACCGCCCAGCGGTTTCTATTTTCGACGAGGAATTGGAACTCTTCCTTCATGAAGGCTGTGCGAAACTTACTGTATTACTGTATTCTGTTTCACTCAGTTTTACCTAGGACAAATTCGGGCTCTGCGTTAGCTTTCTGGAAAACCGCTAATTTCCAGGTCAGTTTATAAGGCATCTTTTCAGACAAGTGATCAGAAGAAGCAGGCACTACCCTGGAAAAGTAGAGCGCCAGCTTCTTTTGTAAATTATCAAGATACCAAAAATAATTTTCAGGCAGACTTTGGAAGTGTCTTGTCTGAGAAATATAACCTTTTGGGAGAGTGAAAATTTCTTTAGGTTTCTAAATCAGAGAATTCTTTTAGAAATTAAACATTGAAGAAAAGATGATGAAATGTTACAATCAATTCTGCCTTATTTGGCTTGATTTTTTTGTTTCATTTTGTTTTATTTTCCTTCACCATAGGAAGAGATCACTATTTTTATTAATTGTTACTAATTATTATTTTATGATATAAACTTTCAGTGGTCCTCTGAGCCCACAGATAAGCATGTGGTTTGTTTAAAGGAATATGGAGACTTCAGGAGGATGAGATGGTTGCCTAGTTTCCTTTTGTGTGGCTTCTACAAAACACTGATCACAATCAAGCTGGAGAGAACAAGCTTTGCACCATCTTCTAACTGACAGCCCATCATCAAAGGAATCCAAGGCAGAAAATCAGCTCAAGAACCAGCAGGCAGGACCTCAAGAAAGAACCAGGAAAACATGGCTTCCTGGGCTGCTCCCCATGGCTTGTTCAATTTGCTTTCTGTTTTTTTTTTCTTTTATTTAAATTTTAGTTTTTCATTCATTTTACATACCAACCCCAGTCCCCCCTCCCTCCCTTCTTCCTGTTTCCCCTACCTCTCCCCACCTCACCCCCACATCCACTCAGCTGAAATGGTTAGGCCTCCTGTGGGGAGACAATAAGGCCTGGCACATTAAGTTGGGGCAGGAACAAGCCCTCTCACTGTGTCAAGGCTGAGCAAGGCACCCCTCCATAGAGAATAGGCTCTAAAAAGCCAGCTCATACACCAGGGATAGATTCTGGTTTGACTGCCAGAGCCCCTCAAACAAACCAAGCTACACAACTGTCACCCACATGTATAGGGCCTAGTTGGGTCCCATGCAGGCTCCCCAGCTGTCAGTCTAGAGTTCACGAGTTCCCACCAGCTCAGTCAGCTGTCTCTGTAGATTGCCCCGTCATGATCTTAACCCCCTCCCTGCCTTCCTCATATTTTCCTTCAGGCCCCTCTTTTTCAAAATGGATGAGGAAAATATGGTACGTCTATACAATGGAGTATTATTCAGCTGTTAAAAACTATGGCATCATGAAATTTGCCAGCAAATAGATGGAAAAAAAAATCATCGTGAGTGAGGTAACCCAGACTCAGAAAGATAAACACACATATGTACTCACTCACAAGTGGACATTAGGTGTAAAGCAAAAGATAATCAGACTACAACTCATAGCTCCAGATAAGCTAGGTAACAAGGAGGACCCAAAGAGGGACACGTGGATCAATTTGCTTTTTTATACAACCAAAGAACTCCTTCCCAGGGATGTTACTGTCCTCAGTGGGCTGCCCACACCAACGCTCCTCTGTAATCAGGAAAATCGCCCACAGACATGCTCACAGGCCAATCCACCAGATACAGGTCCTTAGCGGAGGGTCTCTCTTCCCAGATGATTCTAGTTTTCACCAAGCTGACTATCTAGAACAGATGAAAACATTCGGGGATGTGTCAAAAAAAAAACCTTGGGTGTCGGCAGGGTTAGGAGAAATGTCCCGTGAAGAGGAAAGTCACAGAAATCCCAATCACTGTTATACTACTACTCCACCCTTTAAACAACCTGTTCAGAAGATCTTAGAAAATGGCTTTTAGTAAATGGGAATGAAGCGGACATAATTGTTCCTATCTTTTATGTATTCACTCAGTTTATTTTCAAGCAATTTTTTGTTTATTTTTGAGATTTTTTAAAGCTAATAAAGTTTAATTTTATTCATATGTTATAGAAAATCTGAAAATAAATGTCAAATTAAGGTTTTAAAAGCAATATTCGGTTACCTTATTCATTTCTTAGACTCTCAAATGTTATTGATTTTGTATTACTAACAACTAATTTCTCTGCATTATTTATACAGATTGAATGAAGTCAACACACATAAAGTGAATTTGATGAAAATAAAATGATAGTTCATGGATGGTAAGAAGTATAAAAGCTCAACAATTAAGAGCACATATGTTCTACTCAACAAAAGACCCCAGTTCACGTCTTAAGGACAACAACTCCTAGTGATCTGACAATCTCGTACAGTTTCCACAGGTGCTGTAAACCTAGGTACAACCATGCACACAGATTTAAACATACACACATTATTAAAAATGACTATCTTTAAAAAATAAATATAGTACAAATAAATGTTTAATATCCATAGGACATTCCAAGCTGAGTTTATTAGAGTTGAGTATAGGTTTATTAAATGATCATACTAATATTAAATAATTTAAAAGTTTTCATCTATAAAATACCTTGAATGCTTAACTTTTAAAGAAAACTTACCAATAACAAGTTCTTGTCCTAAATAACATGTTTGATATGCTTGTGTATAAAGTGTCTTCCACAGGCTTCTTTGTTTGAATAATATTTTCCACCTGGTAGTCATTCTTTAGGAGGTTACAATCAAACATAGAAATGACCACTTATTTAAATGGTGCAATTATTTTTACTGTGATGCATTTAAACAACAATTTAATATTTCTTAACAAAAATCTATATGAGTAGATTGACAACATTCACAATATGCATGCCTCTTAACTAAGCAAAATATATCCTACTGACATTTTTATTCAGTCACAAAGTGTATAAACCAATGCTCACCACAGCTACCTTTATTCTGATGAGAAAATGAAGTGCAGACACATGCACACACACACTCAAATTTTACAGAGAGTATACTAGACATTTTTAGTTAGGTTTGCAACTGAGAATGGTGGAGCTATCATCTTACACCTGTCAGAATGGCTAAAATCAAAAACACCAATGATAGCCTTTGCTGGAGAGGTTGTGGAGGAAGGGGTACCCTCATCCATTGCTGGTGGAAATGCAAACTTGTGCAACCACTTTGGAAATCAGTGTGGTGGTTTCTCAGGAAATTCGGGATCAACCTACCCCTGGACCCAGCAATGCCACTCTTGGGAATATACCCAAGAGATACCCTATCATATGACAAAAGCATTTGTTCAACTATGTTCATAGCAGCATTATTTGTTATAGCCAGAACCTGGAAACAACCTAGATGTCCTTCAATAGAAGAATGGATGAAGAAAGTGTGGAATATATACATATTAGAGTACTACTCAGCAGTAAAAAACAGTGACTTCTCGAATTTTGCATGCAAATGGATGGAAATAGAAAACACTATCCTGAGTGAGGTAAGCCAGACCCAAAAAGAGGAACATGGGATGTACTCACTCATAATTGGTTTCTAGCCACAAATAATGGTCATTGAGTCTATATTCTGTGATCCTAAAGAAGCTAAATAAGAAGGTGAACCCAAAGAAAAACATATAGTTGTTATCCTGGGTATGGGAAGTAGACAAGATTGCCGGGCAAAAATTAGGAACTTGGAGGTGGGGTGGGACGGGGGTAAGGGGAGATGGGGAGAGAAAAGTAAGAAGGGGAGAATGGGGAGAACTTGGGGAAATGGGATGATTGGGAGAAAGGAAGGTTGGATAGAGGAGCAGGGAATCACATAACTTAATTAAGGGAGCCATCTTAGGGTTGGCAAGAGACTTGAGCCTAGAGGGGCTCCCAGGTGCCCAGGGCGATGTCCCCAGTTAGCTCCTTGGGCAGCTGAGGATAGGGAACCTGAAATGACCCTATCCTATAGCCATATTTTTGAGATTTTTAAAAAGAAGATATGTTAATTACAGTATTTCTCCCTTCTTCTTTCTCTCCTCAACCTTCCCATACAACCCTCCCTGCTCTCCTTCAAACTCAAGACCTCTTTTTCATCAACTATTATTTCATAAATATATGTATTTGTATATATGTCTATAGTCCCAAACAAAAGCTGTTGTGTCTGTAAAATGTTACTTGTGTGATGTTTTCAGGGCTGACCATTTGAGACAACCAATTGGTTGTTGTTCTCTGGGGAGGGCCACCTTTCAGTATATTTTCGACTCCTTTTCTTGGGTTCAATACAACATCAAAATTATCATACAATATATTCCACATAGAAGATCATGTTTCAGGTTTTACAGACTGAATTTTCCCCTTATATTGGGAATAGCACAAGAAGGACTCACCAATCTGTATTTTAGAATAATACTGTGAAAAGTAAGGCACACATTTGGATTGTGATAAAAGTAAAGAATGAAATGAGTCTTATTTGCCGGAATATAATATTAGAAAAATCAAATGTGTTTGAAAACCATCAAATTTCAGGTCCATTTCCAAGCACCCACATCAGATGTCTCAAAATTCCCTGTAGCTCCAATTCCAGGGCACCCATCACCTTCTTCCCTTGCCCTTTAACAAATACACACATACACAGGAATATGAACAATTACAAGTAAGAATAAATCTTAAAATTATCTAATTATATTTTTCTTTGTTTCTGAAAGACTGATTGCTTAAATTAGTGTTTCATATTTTTATAGTTTGGTTGATTTCTGTGTAGTTAACTTTTTCTACTTTAATAAAAAAAACTCCCTGATTATTTTAAACAATTAGTGAAAATTTCACACTTGGTTATCTTAGCTACTACATGCAACAGGTTTTACTAGAAACCTTAAAAAGTTTTTGAGCAATATTTCCTATTAATTCTTCTCACAATAAAGTATGAAAACTCATATAGCAGAGTATAGCAGAGCCTTTTGTAATGTTAACAACTCCCTCCCTCCCTCTCCTCCCTCTCACTCTTCCCTCCACTCCCTGTGCCAAGGGGCTGAAACTCAGAGCCTTACATGTATGAAACATACGTTTTACTACTGGGATATACCCTATGGCTAACACTATTCTTCTAGATTTAAGAGATAGTAAGTAAATCATTTGTGTAAGAAATATGGATTAATATACTAAGCATTTTAAAAGCCTTTCAGTTTAGAGTAAAGATGTCCAACATAACCAAATCTGTTTTATTTTTCTTACTGTGCTTGTTTATTTAGAAGTTTTTTTTAACATGTCTTTTTTTGTGTGTGCATTTAGTATAAGCTGCTCATAATGTCAGGCTGCTCTGTGTGATTTGCTGACGTTCATCTCTTTAATATTCTTATTTTAAGATATAAATACACTTTTCTTAATAGTAAATATGAGTTATAAGGGCATCATGCTCTAATAGAAAATGACTAAGTAAAATTTCTTTATAATTGAAGAATGAAATTAGAACATATTATTATAGATGGGTTTCATCTATATGTACATAATTATATGCATACCAAAATATTTTACAAAATTACAACTTCATATATGGCTATATCAAAAATATTGATTATTCTTTTTTAGAAAGAGATTTGTTTATTTATTTATTGTGTATACAGTATTCTGCCTACATAGATCCTATGGGCCAGTAGAGGGCACCAGATCTCATTACAGATGATTGTGAGCCACCATGAGGTTGCTGGGAATTGAACTCAGGAACTCTGGAAGAGCAGCCAGTGCTCTTAACCTCTGAGCCATCTCTCCAACCTCTTGATTATTCTTTTAATTAAATAGTAATATAAGTGACATCAGGTTACAAGCATGTTTATTGATATATGTGACTAGATATAAGGAATATGTTTTAAATCATAACTTGTAAGTAAATTTTATTTTTGAACATTGATTTATTAATTGCCTGCAGTTCTTTTCCAGACTGACTTGATTACAGCTGTAGATTAAGGGACCATCTTTTATGTTGTGGACTTTGGTATCTGCTATTTAATTTACATTTCTTTTTTCTGTTTTTTCTTTTTGTTTCTCTCTCTCTCTCTCTCTCTCTCTCTCTCTCTCTCTCTCTCTCTCTC